>WAAB01017516.1:47323-72027 GCA_013389865.1 Piaya cayana
ACAACAATCGCTTAGTGTTGTAAAAGAAACTTTGAGCCTGTGTAAGCCTTTGTATTTGTGGTGTATATGTACGAAACTATGCACACACAGCTGCAAAGCCTTATGTCTATATTTCATTTAGCATAAGTTGTTCAGTGCTTGGAGATGCTCACAAAATGGCCTCTGGTCTGTAACCACCCATCAGTATGCGGTGACTATTGTGGTATATGGAACAATGTATACATCATACTGCCATCCTGCAGGTCATTTCTCAATCGTAACAATTATGGCTGTCCAAGGTAAGCATTTTATCCTGTGAGTCATTACCTGGACCTATAACTGAAGCAGGCATAATGTTTCTCCTTAAACTGCACATTATAATGGATGATAATACGCCACATATTTCACAGATAAAGTTGTTGGTTTGGTAATAAGGTTCTTAATTCTGATTTGAAGCACTTACAAAAGACATCAAATAGTTTCTAGGTAATTTTTTTTTAAATGGGTTTCAGATCTGCATCAGTTTCTTTTGACTCTTATAAAGCTGAATTTCTGAGTATTCCTTTAAAAATTTAAGGGTAGATGTCATGCAGAAAGGAGCAAATAAAGCTTTCACTGGCCTAAGGAGATTTCATCAATGCTGTGGTGCTGGTGAAGCTAAATATCTGTACAAACTGGTAGTCCTTTATTTCTGGCACTAATTTCACAAATTGTACTATTTCCCCTTTGTTCACCTGTACCTTTCTGAATAAATTTTTGATACAAAAATTTCTCTCAAAACTGTTCTTTTCCTTCTCTCATAGTATTTACATCAGCAGGTATCACAGTGTGGGTAGAAATAAAGCAAAAAGTGGCTGCTGTAAAATAAACATACCAGAGAAATATGAACTTTTTATGCATAAATTTATACTGTTTTCCTTTTTTTATCTTTTTAGCATATACTAAGGAGTATCAAAGCATTGTAAAGCCACTGTGACAATATTTTACTGGGAAAAACATGACAGTTGGAACATAAGGTCTTACCTACTTTTACATGCAAAAGTGAAGTCAATTTACTTCCATAAAGCATCTTTCATATAAATTACCTCAAAATTGCCTATAGTGAAACATAAAATAATAAGATGACACTCACAGAAACAGCTTCACTGAGTTAGAGACAACAAGCCAAAATAAATGAAATTGGACCCACTTGTTCACAGCATGAACATGAATTTTCCAATAAGACTGAATGTTTGTGAATCCTGTTCCTTTAACCCTGACTAGATAAAGATAGGAATTTGAGTCCTGTTTCAGATTAGCTGAAGCTGTTTTCTCAGGTTTGGTTTTGTTTATAGGTATTCACTGCTATTACTATTTATCCTTTTAATTTGTTTAAGATGTAACACTGCCACCTACTCAAGGTGCAGCAAAAGAGACGGTGTAAAGGAATAATTATTAACTACAGTAGTCATTAAATTAGTTTTGAGCTTAGTTTTTATATCATGCAATTCTACTATTCTGCTTCATCATATGATGAAATAAGTGATTTGACTATACCTGAGTAATTAAGTTGGAAAAAACCCAAACCAGTCATACAATGTAACTGTTGATGGCATTCTACTATACCTAATAAACAATATTAATTTTTAATAATTACGTATTTCTCAACTTCTTAGATAGCTTCCATGAACAATTTTGAAAAAAAATCTTCCTCCAGACTTTTTATTTTATAGAATGAAGGAGGTTGATTATAACATGTGAACAGACAAATGATCTATTGGACAAGCAGCATGGAAGAGGCTAAATAAGTAAGAATACAAACAAATAGCAAAAATTCCTGTGATCCCAATGATAACAAGCAAGAAGCAGATGTGTAGCCAGGACTCAAAGGTGACAGCACAAAAAAATACTTGTCATGGGCACTAAATTCTAAGTTCTAAACCATGAGCCAGACAGGAAGAGAGAACCAGTCCTATAAGGACTGTAAAGTTTCTTTAAGAAACTTTTTAACTTATGTTTTTATCACCCACCTTAGCAGGACTGCTCCACTAAAAAAGAGCTCCAATTTTGATTCTTTGTTTTACTAAACCTATCTTTAGAGCTTGTAGGCTTCTCAAGTGGCTGCTATTGTGTTTGGTTTAAGCAAAACAGCAATATTAGACCTACTTTGAAGCTCTTGCTGACTCAAGGTTCTATCACAGATGCAGTTAATAATTATTTTATCCTGAGAAGCTGACTAAAAAATCTCCACTTGAACATATTTTCCTGACCTGTAAATATGGTATGATTTTATAAACAAGACTTACCTTACCAAGTTATGATGA
Source organism: Piaya cayana (assembly GCA_013389865.1). NCBI lineage: Eukaryota > Metazoa > Chordata > Aves > Cuculiformes > Coccyzidae > Piaya > Piaya cayana. The sequence goes on from WAAB01017516.1 coordinate 49,606, forward strand.
ACTGCCTTAATTTAAGTAAAATTTAAAGTGCATTTTGAAGTGTTTTGAAGTTATTTATCAAAAAATACAAGTTATACTCTGACTTTTCTGTAAATCTGTTCTGAAAAGAAGAAAAATTGAAAATCAAAATCTTTATCATCAAATGACATGCTTTCCAATTAATTTCAAAGAAATATTCAAGACTATATTTACACACATTGAAAAATGAAGCTAAACTGATCTTTTGTTTCAGATTGATTAGCCACTTGATAACAAATGCTGTGAGCTTGTGAGTTTTGACCCATTTCATTCCATTCAAAAGCAGGTTTTTTTAAACACCTCCACTCCCATCCTGTAATGTACCCCTCATGTTTGCTTCACTTTCAGTAAAGTCAGTGACCTCTCTACAACTATTATGAAAGATTCAAGACTATGAACTCTAATCCAGTAAAGCTTGTGCTATGTCATGGTAGCTATGTTGTCCTCAACATGGCTGAGAGGATTTGACCAGCAGTTTATCATTCACTTGCCTCTAAAACACAGAACTCACTGTACTTCTGTGAATAAATGTGTACAATCTCACCAAGATTCTTTCTCATAAAAGATCTTAATGACTTCAAAGTTTCTTACAAGTGAGATATGACTTGATGGTCTTAGTAATAGTGCATAGCCTCACAATAATTTAGAAAATGGATGTGCTCCATCGATGAAACATAAGGAATGGTGGGTTCTAGTTTGCTACAGAAGGTGTGAATAACTGTTTTGATGCTAAACATATTGCACAGTATACCTGTAGTAGGAAAATGCAAGCCTAAAGGGGCTGGGGATGGCTTCAATCACAGTAGAATAGTCCTAGCTGCCAGGTAATATTTATAATATGTGACTTGATATGAAAAGCAACACTCAAATTTTCAACTCACTGCAATTCAAGTGACATTCTTCATAAAATAAATATGCAGCTGAGACAAAAAGTATGTTTAGCTTTACGTAGGAATTTATGGTTCATTGAATGCATTCACAATTTTCACTTAATTTCTTTTAAAAAAGCTATGAAACAGAGTGTACAAGGGAAATCCTTTTTAGAGTAGAAAAGAATGACTGATGGATAGCAACTGACAACTAGATTTTAAACTTAAAAATTTATTTTATCATAAAAATCAAAAAGATATCTATTTCTTTATTTAAGAAAGTCAGTTTAAGCAAGTCAGATTCCCTAGTTCTACTATAAAATATAAATAAAATAAGTTTATTATTATTACATAGCAAAGATATGATTGAACAACACTATTATTGTACCAAGCATTTTCTCCTTAATGTTTCAGCAACATTCTTGTGGCTTTATCTATGAAATTCAGTATGATAACATTAGTGTAATTTACCTGCAGCTAACAAATGGACACAGCATCTTGAACACTTTATATAACAAAAACAACTCTGCATATTATTCTTTAAATTAAACAAACACAGAAGCATATCTTTATATTTAAATCACTACTTAATTAATATACCTCAACACTTCCATGGAAAATTTCTTTCAGGTTAAAGCCAAAGCACTGCTGCACTTGCAGTTTGTTTTGACAATCATATGCTCCCATACACTGCCTGGAGATCAATTAAAATTATTTTACTTCATGATTAAGTGCTCACATTGGTAAAAAGATGTTTTGTTAAAGGTGAAATTCTCTTAAATGCAGAATATTTTCTGAACAGCGTAAGCATTCTTCTCAGAAAATCCTCAGATCTTAGGAATGCATCGTCTCCTCATGAAATGTATTAGGATTTCAATTTTCTAACAAATGCCCCAGTCCTTGATGTTTCAAAGAAAACATTGCACGAGTACCAGTGTAGTAGGGCCATACCTGAGCAAATAACAGATTTGTTGAATCAGAACTTTTCACTGTTATCTTGTATGAACTTAAGCCATTTGCCAATTATCTCTGTAATTTCTATTTAATTTATAACTCAAAAAAAGCATAAGGAAGAAGGCATGAACTGTATGTGACTGATATATCTTAGGAGAGGTTTGGTGTTTGACTACCCTGGATATAAGTTTCTGTTCTTAAGCCCAGACAAATAAACACCTTAATCAAACAGTATGCTATTTTGGACTGCATTGATGCTTTTCAAGACTTTTGCTGTATAAAATTATTGATGTATTGTATCGTATTGTATCAATAATGTTTATAATATATAGATATATGACAGAATGTACATAAATATATTAAACAATAAATATATGTTAATTTTAATTTAAATTTTCCATTTTGTTATAATAATTTCTGTATTTATAGTAAAAGTCTTCAATTAGACTGTTAAAATTTCAATTACACTAATAAATTACTGCCTTTACATTTCAGGTATTTCCTTTGACCTACAAGAAGATTTTGATGTAAGATAAACTATTCAAATACCTTGACACAAGTGCCTACTTGCTTTTTAATTCACCTTAATGTTTTTTTAACGACATTTAAGTAATCAGGTACTGTGAAGTAGAAATAGCAGTTTGGTTTAGGTCAGTTAAGGAGAAAATCCAAAAGGGAAATAGGCAAAAGTAAGAGTGTATTTGTTAATGTAACTGCCAATATGTGTCACAGAAACACAGAATCTTTGAAGAGATCATACAAAATCAGTAATAGAGAGGCTTTTATTTCTGCTACTGACACCAGAATGAACACAGAGCTGAGATAAAACTGCAGCTAAAACAGACTTAGATGGCCTTTGTTTAGGCTTCAGATCAATCTTTGTGCTTTGTCTGTATGATATCTGTAAGCAGGCCTATCTACAAGCAACATAGTATTAAGAAGATTTAATTCTAGATGAAATTAAAGAACGAAACAATATATAGAGGAGAAACAACATATTTCTTATATTTCTTGTTATTTTCTGTTCTCATTTTTTTTTCAGAGTTTCTCTGAATTAGGAAAAGTATTAAAAAACTATGCTGGAAATGATCTGAAAATCTCTTATACAAACTAGTTAGATTTGACAGTATTTATTAATTGAAATTCAAATATTTATTCCTCCAAGATCAGTGTAGCACACAAACATAGACACTAGATGCATAGATACCTAATATTGTGTGTTTAGACCAGATTACAGAGAGTGATGTTTGTTATGTAACAATTTACTTTTAGGCTACTTAACTTGTGTACTTAAATGAATTCACAGTGAAGTTTAGTGTCTTTCTTGTGTTGCTGTATCACAGCATCAGAGGGGAACATGTCTTTTCTTCCAGAAACACCACTATTTTAATATATATTGCTTTCATAATATCTAAGAGAAAAGGGAATACCCATTAAAAATACCTATATTAATGATGACCACTCCAAAATAATTCCTCTTAAACAATTTTTACCATGTTCATTTTCAGTCCTCAGTGAAAGAGTGTGAAGCAAACATGCCTAGAATTGTATCCTGGGGATTATGAAATCCAGGCAAAGTTTTGTGCAAATTATGTGGTGCCAGATGGTAAAATCTAAACTTGCTTAACGTTCTACTGTTTTACTAAGGCTACCTGAGATCTTTACTTTTCCTTAATTGGAGCAAAACTCTAGGAATATCTTCCTAGCTGTAAATAATAGCTGGGAAATTGCCTAAAGTTAAGAAAAATTAAATGAAAATGCACAGCTAATTCTTAATCAGGAATTTGTTAGTCCATGCAGATAAGCAGTCATTTCCTGTACTCACTCCTAGGAATACTTGAATAAGCCAAATTTCAGCAATAATTGTAATTTCGTAGTTTGAACATGGAATTGCTGAGACCAAGAGCTTAGAAATAATCAGAAATAAATTTGAGATTCATGTGGCAATGAGATCTTTCCATTGTACAAGAAAACAGTATATTTTTTTTTACAAGAAACTAGAAGTCATAAGCATTTGTATCTTAGGGCACAGGCTCATCCTCAGCTGAGTATTAGGAAGTGAGTTGTTTAATGCACAATCAGGTACAGTGACAATTCTTGCTGATTCCACTGAAGTGAATAGGCCTAATTTCTGGTGGGAATAAAACACTGGACTAGGCAGATCCATGGTCTGGTCTTTCATGGAAGCCCCTGTATTTCAAATATGACCATTTCCATTCAATTCTTAGATGCAATTTTAGAGGATCATTTGTTAACTCTGTCTGCAAATATACAAAGATGCTTCAACTAGCTGAGTTCCAATTCCATACAGAAACTGTAATACTTACTAGAGTTTTTAAAAAATAATTAGTAGTCTGTGTAAGTTCATTATCATTTAAGATCTATTTTAGCTACATATATTAATATTCTGTTTTTGTTGCAGAGCTATTTAGATACTGCCATTCATTGATAATAAGTCATTTATTCCTCATTAACTGTTAGGATGGATGTAGATATTCATTACTGCAAGACAACAGATGCATTTAACTGCACACAGTACTTGATTATACACACAAACATTGACTAGAATGCAAATTTCATTCTACAAAAGTCTCATATTGGTAGTTATTCTCACCATGGGATAAAGTATCTTACCATAATCTGCTGGGTTTTTTTTTTTTTTTTAATTTTGTGGTATCTATCTGTCTTAAAATGTAAGGAAGGACATAGATGAGTAATGATAACCTCAATTTTTGTAAACAGAGACACAAGAAATAAAGGTTTCCTCATGTAAGCTACTGTTGAAATTTAGAAATGTGCTGTGAAATGGTGTGTCCTTGCTCAACAATTGTGTCAAAATTAGTACAATCTTAAAACAGATGAGACTAAGATTTAAAGAATGTGAGATCTTAACAAATACTTGTTACACAGGTCATGAACACGAATTTTTACTTTCTCATGAAATACAGATATTCTGTGTGCCAGCTACAGGAATCAAAGACCAATTCGTCCCTGGAGAATGGAAATAAAAATATATTCTAAATATTTTTCCCTCTATACTAAGTCTGTCTTCTTTTTTCTGTGTGTATTTATTTTTTGTTTTCCTTTTCAGTTTTACCCCTTTACCTTTGTGGAAAGCCTTTGTATATATATGCAGAAGTACTGTAATCATCCTCCACTTATTATTAATTACTACACACTGCAATGCTCAGGGCATTGTACGAGGCTTTTAGTAATGTAATAAAATTACAACTTTGAAGCAAATGGAGGTTTGTGTGATAGACAGGTCAGGTCTACTGCACTCTCATGAACGGAACTACAACAGTAGTTCAGTAACACAGAATCACAGAATCACAACTGTATTTATTGTCTCAAACAGTATAAGATAACCTTGTGTTAATTTTCCCTGACCCTACTCAGTGGTTCCCTACTGTAAATATATATGTGCAAATATTTTGTAAGGTATAGATTCTTTTCCAGGAAGTGTACATAGGAGCTTTGCTGCACATTTGAAGATGTTTACCCTTTCTGAAAGCAAATCTCTCTCTTTTTACAATGTAAATCAGAGGTTCCACATTTTTTTTAAAATGGAAATACAGAGAATAAGTAATGGAACAGTCCAAAGCAGATTTAAAACTGAGAAAAAAGAAAGTTTGGGTTTAAAGAAGAAAAATATCTTCATAAAGTCAGTTAACCAAGTTCTGCTGTGAGTTGGTAATAAGATTTTACAGAAAAATTATCAGTTGCCTAATGTAACTGATAAGTAGGAAGATTACACTAGTCTTCGTCAGTAATTAAAACTTCATACATTCAGGCTTTCAGTGTGTGTAAGGTCCATTTATACTTTTTTGCATGCTGAGATGTGCATATTGAATCTGAAATTCAGCTGCATATCAAGATTATGCAACCTCTTTATGTGATGTAACTATATGTGGTAAATTGTGAAAACATAGTTGATTGATAGGCAATCATAATTTGCATTTCCTTTGACATTTGGGGATTACCAAGGTTGAACCATGTGGGTTTTAAGGACAAACACTCAGAAGACCACAAAATCCAAAACCCAAACAAGAGCAAAGGAATATTCTGAAAAGTAGGCCTCTTCTTAGGAAGAAACATGTGTGGTCAAGACATTTTACAGTACAGAATAACTCTGAGGGAAATCTTTCCACTAGCCTTACAGAAAATGGAATATGGAAAAGACAAGATATATAGTACCTTGCAGGAGTAAACTGTTCAAAGTTCTATGAAAAAAAAATTAGTGCAGATTATGCTGTTTACAGGCAGTAATATTAAGTCTCTAAAGGCTCCTTATTTCTTCCAACTGAAACCAGTTTTCCCTAGAATATATTCTCTAAAGTAAACATCAATACTCTTTCTATCCACATTTGAACTTTCTGTTATCTTCCACTTCCCTTCAAGTCCTTAACAGTTCTGTTTTCTAATCATAAAATATACTTTAGAAATTCAGTTAGTGCTGAGAAAATGTCAAATTAATATATCTGTGAAGATAATAAAATATTGTGAATACATTATCACCAATTATTGTTTAGGCAACAATATAATTTGATGTAGTTTCCATAGTCTGGACTTTTTTCTTATACTACGACATACTTCCCAAATTGTGCAAATGCATGCTTTATTGGTTTAATTCACTTGATCTTTTTGATGTAAAAAAGCCCATCTATCAATACATCTAATGTTTTAAAAAGCTACTACAACAAAAAAAAAAACCTTAATAAGTGTACCACAAATTCTATTTCCTGTTAGTCCATGAATCTCTCAAATATGTATGAAATTTTATGTTTCTTTGTCCCAGCAAAACTTACTGAATTTTGCAACAAAGTAAGTTCTATATATATTTTTTTCTTTCCAGCACAGGGCTTAACTGGTAAAATCTCAAGACTGATTGAGTCAGGATGGTGGCATGATTGTTGACAACAATTCTGATTCACATTAGAAATTGAAGACATATGTTGTGGGAGAAGATGACTTAAGAATGAAAATATAGTTGATTCAGACAGATGGCAATTTTTTAGCAAAAAAATTCCAAACGAGGTATAAGAATATGACAGTTGAATAAATGTTCAAAACTATTAAACCAGACAAGGTCAAATACTGTATGGGGCAAGATTGGAGTGAATTTTAAAATAATACTTCATGGAAGAAAAGTTTTCTCTCTAGGATGATCATCTCTGAAACCATTGTTGTTTGGTTTTTTTTAAAACAAAAAAACGTAACTAGTATGAAATAGATGCTTTTTGGGGAAAAAAAATCCCTCAGATTCATTCAAGGTTTAGCTCTTTTTAGCTTGTATTTCAATACTGCTTTAAGTTATTGCACTCTTTTCTCAGGGTAAAACTGTGTAGTTTGTATATACACAAGTGAACAAGTAAGCATGAAAGTTCTTCTCCCAAAGCCAATAAATTGAATCCTTACATACAGATTGGCAACTTTTTGTGTGAATCTCTGTTCCTCTTCAGTACCAGAGTGTGGCTTTAAATCTTTGACCACTATTTCATTTCACACGTAATCTTTTCTCGCCTCCTAAGTGTTGTTCTTTTATTTCCTTTCAGTGTTTGTATGATTTTACTTGATTATGTAGGATTAAACTTGATGCTATGCATCAATAACTCTTTTCAAAAAATTCGATTTTGAGTTCGAAAGAAACACAAGAGCTTGAAAAGTGACACATTAAAATTGCAACTACTCAAGGAAGTTGCCTCTATATATCAGATTCCAAACAGAATTTGTAAATGAAACTGCTTAATCAGTGTCGTATAGTCTTCTATAAAGGAAAAATGAGGTACAGAAATGAGTAAATACTCTGAATTGTAGTGGTAAAACAGTATGCATTCAATGAAGACTGGTTTGAACATGGGGTTTTTTTTTTGGACCACAATAAATTTCTTTCTGATAACAAGGAAAAATATTCTTGGAGCAAACATTAAAGAACTTATTTATGTTCCATGCAAGCTTGAGATTCTTCACTTTAAATTTAAACTGGACTTTCAGAAAACCTTTAAAAATTAAATTATATTTAGGAGACCTTGTTTCCCCAGCCTTCAGGATCCAAAATTCTACTATTCCACAATAAGGCACTGTTTTCTTAGAACTGTAATGCTGATCCAGCCTTCTAAATAGATTCTTTCCATTAGTTAATTGGAGTACATATATGTTTGATCTTAAAAACAAAAAATAAGTAGCAAGTAAACTTAAATATTACTGAAATGCAACAGTCTTTTCTCTTTTCCTAAAGTTAATTAGTACATAAACATGTCAAATGGGTAAACTAGAACATTGCAATTAAAGTCTAATAACTAAATAATATATGGAAAATAAAAAAGAATCCCTTTCTTCTCATTATATTTTTAGTCTTTCACTGCCATTATGGTTTGACTGTCATGAAAGCTTCCAGTAAAAGTAATGAATACAAAAGTCTGCCTCCAGTACAGGCAATGACAAATGTTTAATTGGCTTTCATAAAACATGGATTTTTCCCTTTCTTATTACCTAAAAAAAAAAAAGACTATTTAAATGTAATCCTCAGGGGAAAAAGCTCTGTTACAATGAAATCTATTGTATTCATGTCATCTCTTCTTACCTGAGACCTGAACTATGAAAACAGATTGTAATAGTCCCTTTCTTTTTGATCCTCTGCCTCAGTGTTTCCTTCTAAACACTATGGAAATTTTATTTCATATCTAATTTTGCTTGAGTTGCTATCAACTAGAATTTTACAGAACAGTACAGTATAGAATTCTTGTTTTCTAAGTCTTGGAAGCAATAGTGTTCTAATGTCTTGTAATAATGAATTCCAAAGGATGTATTTTGATACAGGAAAAACCTATTCTCTTTATCTGTTCTATTTTTTGCTGTCTCCATTTTTAATTATAATTGATTTTTATATTTCTATTATATTCAATAAGACTCAATCTTTTGTATGCCTCTTTTTGTTACCTGTCCAGAACTTTTGAGTATCTTATTCCATGCATTTTTATCTCCTCTAAAACTTTTATTTGACGATTCAAAGAAATTACATTTTTGCTATAGTGTTATTTGTGCTAAGGTAACCACAGTAAATCACAACAAGCTTTCATGTTTTAGTATGAACTTCCATTTCAATTCTTTACATAATCTAAGATTTTATTTGCAAATTCAAAATTTACACATTAAGTACAGATCTAGATTTCCTTTTGTAATTAAGTTTAGCTCAACCTGCAGTGAAACAGACATATAATTTTCCAGATTAATGGGAAATGCCCTAGCTAACAGAATAAATTAACAGTTCACTCAAATGGAAAAAGCAAAGTTTAGAACCCAAGTGATTTTATAATGTTCAAACTAGGGCAAAAGATTGATGCTGAGATCATTGTCATATGATTATTGTATAAAGAAAAATCAAGTACTCCTAGAAAACTTAATTCTACTTATTGTGATACTTAGTTTTGAAACTGTATTTTTATCTAGAGTTGTTGGGAGACTTGGAAGTAAAGTTATGAATTTCTGCTGTTAATTATAATTGACTGGAACAAGAGAAGTGATTGAAGGCTTCTGATTTTCACTTCCTGAGAATGTCCTTTGATGTACAATTTGGGCTCTTGGCATCCAAGGAAGTAGTTGAAAAGTTGTGAAGGAACAATGCTCAACAGGAACAATAATTTTCTTCTTCTTTAAGAGTCATGTCTTAACTATTAAAGTAGAGAAGCAATTTCACAATTTCATGTAAAACCTGCAACACAAATAAATACTTCAGTACATTTTTGATCATAATACTCCCCATTATATTTTTCAGTGTCCCAAATGCACAAAACATGGATATCATTTCAAGATAAACAGCTGGCTTCATGGTCAATGAAGCATCAGGCGTCACTCTGAGAAGCATGTTGCATCTATTAACTCTCAGGGTTCTTCCCTTGCACACTATCTTCAAAGAAAAACACTATCATTCTAGAATCTCTTCTGAGGCATTTCTTTTTTACCATGATAGATAATAAGGTGCCAGCTCATGGGCTTGGGTAAAGAATGAATACCTAAATCAAACTGAAAATTCCTATCAACAAGAAAATACAACCCACATGTCCACAGCCTCTGTCCTCTACAACCAGCTCCTATCATAAATTAAACTTCAATCAGATAAACTAACAGAGAAAATATTTATCTATAAATTTAAAAAATATTGTTAGGTGTACTGAATTCTTAAAGAAGTGGAAAGTTCAAAATGGGTACACCATCATGCCTGCCTCTGTTTCCTGTTTCTTCTGAAATGGAGAAGAATGGAACAGTCCAGCCTCTCAGAAGTTTTTGTTTCAGTCATCTCTCAGTTGTATTTCTGGGTCAAAGGAGAGCTCTTAACATCAGAGGTCTGCAGACTGACAGTATAAGCTACCAGATCTGTAACTCCTTCTTCCACAGTCCCCTACCTGTTGTTACATAAAGATCTTCTGTTCTTTTTGTATCACTCAGTAACATAGCTTGGTAACCAAATAACTCTACATAGAGGTTTTGTTTAAAATGAAATTTAATTTGTAACATGAATTTTTTGGTAACATTTAGCAGTATAACTCCTCTCTAACTTTCCAGAGCACAAGGGCAGTGAGAACCCTAGAAAGACTTTTTATTCCTCATCCATTAGTAAAAATGACAATATTTCCTCTTAAATGATCTATAAAACTAAATAATGTCATCAACATTTAACATGATTAACATAAACCTAACAGAAGAGTACTTAGATGACAGGATGAAGACTGACATAAATATCAACGAAAACTGACAACACACTGTTACCTAAAGGGAAGGGGTAAAAAACAAACCTCAAAATCTTGTATACATGCTTGCCTACACCTCTAAATGTTTTGGGAATATGCAATTAGAAGAACAAATAAGAGACTTCATTTAATCTTGCTTCAGAAGCTGAAGATCATTGACACTGAAGATTAATATTCTATAATATACTTCAATACAACAAGGGAATTTATCTTAAACAAATATTGAGTTACAAAGAAGCAGGAGACTTTTTTGCTTTGATCAGCTCACTCTCAATTGGACTTGATTGGAGGTGCAGGAAGATAGCCTGAAAATTCATTATCCCTGTAATAACTTACAAAAAAAATTAAAAAGTTAAAAAAAAATCTTTTGACTAGATTGCAAGTTCCTTTAATAATTAATAATAAACTGTTTCAGGTGATAATTTGATTTACAGCTTAAATATAAATTATCTTATTACAAGGATTTTCAGGAATATTTCCTCATCTTTTATGAATTGTTTTGCAGTGTCATATTTTGAAATATCTTGGGTAAGATTATTTAAAAGTTCACATCAGAGCAGTCATTTAGACTGCCTTTCCTTGAATCATAGAGAGACAACATTAATTATCCCATATTTCTTAGGTTAAGGAGACCTAAAGATTGCTCTAAAGATAACTTGGTTTTCTCCACTGCAAAGGAAGTCACGATGACTATATGAACTATAGATACTTGAAGATAGAACAGGTGATCCAATACTTTGTGTGTATCTGAACATTTAAGATGCTAGAGGGGTAAAATATCTACCCTTTAGATGCAAATTCTTCATTTAGCTCTGTGTCCTTTGACTGAATTCGTGTACTGTTCCTGTAGAAATAGTTACTGTAAACTGCATTTTCACTTTAAGCTGGATACTTAAAACTCAGTCCACATAAAATTGTTCAGTATTCCTGAAATATAAGATGCATAATTCATTTGGAAACATCCTAATAAATTTGTATTTTACAACTTTAAAAGTGAGGTTGAAATTTATTTTACTTTTTAATAAGCCTGTGTTACTGAGCTTCAGCTCTGCCCTCATAGTCTCATGTGACAAAAAGGATTCCAGAATAAAGAGACATTAACTGTCCTACACAATGAAGTGGATTCTCTGTGTCCCTTGGCCATGTTATGAAGTTGCTTGATTGTGCCTTTCAACTGCACTATCTGAATAATAAATTCTTAAATAAGACAGCTTTTTAAATTCTGTACATCATTTCTATGATAACTACAGTAATACTGTTGGCACTCAGAAGTCTATAAATATTTTTTACTGTCTCCTTAAGTGTTTTGACATGGCATTTATTAAACCAAGGAAACAGAAAGATAAAATCAGATGCAGTACTGTGAACTGAAAGATAACAAAGCCAATACCGTGGCACTCATTCATAGCATTTGTATACTTGTCTTACACTCAGCTGTGGCTAGCATTTAATTACATTATGAAAACTTTTTATTCCTTTGTTATTCCACCTTTACCTTAGAGTATTAGAAGTTAAGTAGTCACAAATTCACTAGTTTATTTGAAGTCAGGACTATGTACATTCTATTTGCTGGTACTCACTGCCATCTTCATCATTGCACCAGACTTCTGAAAGAGCAAGAGTCAATAATGTGAGTCAAACGTTCAATCCATGAAACAGGAAGCATTCCATCAACAGAATATTATTGCGGGTTGCAGGTTTAGCACAGATTTTGAATGTGGTGCAAAATTTTCAGAAAGATAATGGTCTAATCAACTTTCTTACGTTACCAGTATGACTGTTGTCGGGATGTGCTATTTCAACACATTATGTATTGAAAATATGTTTTATATTTCTATAAGTATATGTTAGTGCAGTAGTTTTCCTTTCCATTTTATTTCTTTCCAAAAGTCTATTGGGTATTTTTACCAGGTTTTTATGCATGAATATTTCTGACAGGAGAGGAAATAAAATGTTCATAATCCTTTTTTGAGTTGCATGGTAACATCAAAGATCATTATATTATCATCTGAATCTATCATCACAATGCAGCAAAAGGGTTTTGGGTTTTTTTTCAACTCAATATATTATTTGTTTGCATTGTTTCATTATTTATTTTCTTTTCATTATTTATTTAAGATCCTGATTGCTGATACTTTCATATGTAGATCTAAAATACTATTCTAAAACAATAGTGTCATATGGTAAAGGGAAACTTCCTACCCTATTCCAAAGCTTAGTATTTTCTAATGAGTTCAAACATAAGAATATACTTCAGAAGTTCTTCAGATGACAATGCACTCTATTTGTTCTTAAAATTTTTGCATAGCCTGTGGTTCCTGCTTTTGAAGACTGAGCTAGGAATATATGCAGTAATTGTGAGGCTAAACCTAAGAATAAATTTGCAGCAATTTCCTTAGGTTCAGCATTCTGACATGGAAAGCTTCTCAATGACAGCTAAGCTAAAAATCTGTAATGAAAAATGTATGGTTATTTTTATGGAAGTTTTTTTAAAAGCATGTAGGCATATCTTGTATTCCAGTTGCATAACAAGTAAATAGTTAATGAAAATATCTTTTGAAAGTAAATTTAATACAAGTTTAGACTGACAAGTCAGCAATATGCATCAATCAATCTGAATGACAACATAAATGCCATGCCAAGAATCCTATAATTAAGGTGATCTTTCATAGAAGTCTTGGAATTAAAGTGAAATCTGACAGCCTCTCTCGAGAAAATGACAAAGGAGATATATTTGACCAGGCTTTAATTCTGGAGGTATGCAGTACTCCATTTTCTTAATGATTACTAGTATTTTCTGACAAAAAAAACCAGAAGAAACCATAAAACCAGCCAGTATAAGTAGAATCATAGAATTGGTTTGAGTTGGAAGGGACGTTTAAGATCATCTAGTTCCAAACCCTCTGCCACGGGCAGGGACAAATCTCACTAGATCAGGCTGCCCAAGGTCCCATTCAACCTGGCCTTGAACACTTCCAGGGATGGGGCATCCACAACTTCCCTGGGCCACCCTCACTGTGAAGAAATTAATCCTGATGTCTAGTCTAAAACAGCCCTTCTCCAATTTATAGCCATTGTCACTAGTCCTATCACTACATGCCTTTGTAAACAGTACCTAACCAGTTCAAACACATAATCCCTTATTCTGTACTGAAAATGGGGATTGCCCAAACCCAGATGCAGGACCTTGCAGTTGGCCTTACAAAGTTCACACAGTCCCAGTTCTCCAGCCTGTCCAGGTCCCTCTGGGTGACATCCCATCCTTCCAGTGTGGCAACTCTACCACTCAGCTTGTTGTCATCTGAAAACTTGCTGAGGGTGCACTCAATCTAGCTGTCAATATCATTGATGAAGATATTAAATAGCACTGGTCCCAGAATGAATCCCCGAGGGACACCACTTGTCATGGATCTCCATCTGGACTTTGAGCCATTGACCACTACTTTCTGAATATGACCATCCAATCCTCCATGTGCCTTAACATAGCTTCTAAGATGATCTCTTTCATGATTTTCTGAGGCACGTACAGGTTGGTTGTTCTCAGGCTCATCTTTTCTATACTCTTTAAAAATGGGGACAACATCATCTTTTTTCCAGTCACTGGGGACTTCTCCTGATTGCCATGAGTTTTTAAATATTATGGAGAATGGCTCGGCAATCCCATTGACCAGTTCCCTCAGGACTCTCAGATACATCTCATCAGGTTGCATAGACTTATATATGTTCAGATTCTTCAGGTGATCACAAAACTGGTCCTCCTCTCCAGTGTGAGAGGGCTAACCCCCTGACCCCCAACTTGTTGTCTGTTGACTCAGGAGGGGTGAGGAGAGTGGTTGTCAGTGAAGACTGAGGAAAAAAAACGTTGAGTACCTCAAAGTTTTTCCTCATATATTGATACAAGGTGACCATTTTCATCCATCTGTGGGGGTGTACTCTCTTCAGCCTTCCTTTTCTGATTGACTTACATGTAGAAGCCCTTCTTTCAAGGCTTCACTTGACTTGCCAAGTTCAATTCCAGCTGTGCCTTGACCATCCTGATCTCATCCCTACACAACAGGGAAGTGTCCCTATACACTTCCTAGGTTCCCTGCCCTTGCTTGCACTGCTTGTGCAGTTCCTTATTCTAGAGTTTGATCAGCAGGTCTCAATTCTGTCACACTGCTCTCTTACCTTTCCTGCCTGATTTCCTACATATGGGGACTGAGCACTCTTGTGCTTTATGGAAAACATCCTTAAGTATTTGCCAGCTCTGTTTTGCTCCCTTGTCCTCAAGAATCCTGTGTCCCAGGGAGTCCTACTGAGTAATTCCTTGAAGAGCTGGATATCTGCTTTCCTGAAATTTGGGGCCCTAAGTATAATTCTTGCTTGCTTGATGTCCTTCAGGACCTTGAACTCAACTAGCGCATGATCATTGCAGCCCAGGCTANTCATATATTGATACAAGGTGACCATTTTCATCCATCTGTGGGGGTGTACTCTCTTCAGCCTTCCTTTTCTGATTGACTTACATGTAGAAGCCCTTCTTTCAAGGCTTCACTTGACTTGCCAAGTTCAATTCCAGCTGTGCCTTGACCATCCTGATCTCATCCCTACACAACAGGGAAGTGTCCCTATACACTTCCTAGGTTCCCTGCCCTTGCTTGCACTGCTTGTGCAGTTCCTTATTCTAGAGTTTGATCAGCAGGTCTCAATTCTGTCACACTGCTCTCTTACCTTTCCTGCCTGATTTCCTACATATGGGGACTGAGCACTCTTGTGCTTTATGGAAAACATCCTTAAGTATTTGCCAGCTCTGTTTTGCTCCCTTGTCCTCAAGAATCCTGTGTCCCAGGGAGTCCTACTGAGTAATTCCTTGAAGAGCTGGATATCTGCTTTCCTGAAATTTGGGGCCCTAAGTATAATTCTTGCTTGCTTGATGTCCTTCAGGACCTTGAACTCAACTAGCGCATGATCATTGCAGCCCAGGCTACCTTCAATCTTGATGTTGCTGATGAGCTTACTTGTGCTAGTGATGATCAGATCAAGTATTGCATCCCCTCAGAAGAGGGTCTCTGTTACCTGGGTTAAGAAATTATCTTCAGTGCACTCTAGGAGTCTCCAGGATTGCCTACAGCTTGCCATGCTACTTTTCCATCAAAGTAATTAGGGTAAGGTAAATATAAAGCAAACATCAGTCAACATTTTTCCAGTGATTAACTCAGGATAACAGTGTAGTGTACTCCCACAAACTATGCTATTAACACTCTCTCAAACAGAATTTCCAGAAAAATCAGCAGCATTAAACTTAAAGAAACAGATAAAGCTTTAAAATCTCAGAAAACTGATGATCTATTTACATTGCCCCACTATCTAAATTAGGGTTTCAGCACAGTCAGTTTTAATAATGTTAGATGCTTATATACAGACATTTCAAAGTGGTTGTTACAGATATACAGATATATAAAGATGTATACAGATATATACAGAACATAAGGCATCAAAAATTGCCCATGAAAAAGTCTTTCTGTTACTGAAAATGTACTGTTTCATTCTGTTTGGCCAAACTGTATTACAATATAGTTCTTTGACTAAGCAACTGAAGTTGTTGCTTACTATTGTTTATATTAACATAATAGTTAGAAGTCAATTAAAGGATCCCTATGCACAACTCTGAGCCAAGAGGACAATTCCCATCCAAAGAATTTTCAAACTAAGTAGAAGGTGAGACAACAGATGGAGTGAGACAGATGGTTGGAGGCTGAGGCTGGTAAAATAAAGTCCAGAGACAATATTAGGCAGTGGTTTTAAAACTCTATGAATTTAAGAATTGTTAGATTCTTTGAAGACAGCGGGTAAAAAAGCAGAATTTTAATTGGGGTTCTGAGGAATTATAATTAAGATCTGAAGGTGTCTACAGAGGCTGTGGTACAACAGACTTGTTCGACTTGCCAAGGCGGACACTGAAGCCTCTGTGACTTTGGAAAAGGGTCCGGTTCATCTTGAATGATTTTATCATATAAGACGGATCAAGAGGTGATCCAACACTCAAATCATCTGAGAGACAACTGTGGTGAGATGCAGGCCTCATAGTCTGATGTTGCTTCAGTTAACAACAAAAAGACCCCCAAAAGCACATACTGAGTTTCCCATCCTACCCGTGGAGTCCTGCTTCTGATGATACAGTAGACACTAGACTTTGCCAACCAACACATACTAATTGACTTAGTCCCACCAGAGAGCTTTCAAAAGTATAAAATTGGCACCCAAACCCCCTTTCTCAGGGGGAGGACCACTTTACCTGGCAGATGTATCAACAGACCTGCACATATCTTCCTCTCCAAGAGGGTTGCCTTTCTGGTAAGAGTCATGCACCTCTGTTTATTTTCAGATGTTACCCAGGAAAATAACTACTAACTTGAGTTTTAATTATTGCATATATATATATATGATCATTGTTAACTTGTTATAATCATCTAGTGCTCATGCAGCAAGTGAATTTATCAAGAACAATTCCCAACTTGTTTTATCTGTTGCTTTAATTACCAGGCATATATATATGTTTCAGCATTGCAAAATTACCTCAGTGAGAGTCCTGTGAGTGACAGTGATAGGCGTTGCAATACTGTCTAAACCATTCTGCTAACAGATCTTTTGGCTCTCTGGTAGCAAGTATTAATGCTGTGAGTGACAGTACTGTCACAGGTCACATTACTTCTGACTAGTGGCTAACTCACATACATACTTCCAAATAAACCTTTATTTCATAAACTGTTGACCTAGTCTATGACTAGGAAAGGATCCAGCAAGGGCGTCCATCCTGAACCTAGTGATTCAATGGGAGGGTATCCCTAAGCTGTGTAGCATAACCATACCTATTTATACCATGAGGGCTTCGTAACTGGGTAGGGAAATTGACAATATATGTATGTACACATATATATGCTCACATATACATACTTGTTTGAAAATCTGGTAGGTGATGATAATTTAACTTGTATTTGTGCATAAGATTTCTCTTATTAAGGTGGGATGAGAGAAAAGGATAGATTAAAAGTAATTTAGATGAAAACCCAAAAAATGTGAAGTAGAAAATATCTCATTTACTGGTACTTAGATATCTTTATGTTACCTAATCTGAGTTTATCTTTTAATTCTGAAGATGCACTCCCTTAAGTGAGGTGATATTTTTAATCCAAATAATATTTGTGTGAATAGCCTTATAATGTGGCTGCCTTGGAACAGTATCTGATATAAATTAGTTTTGCGGTGACAGATCTTATACTTTTCTGAATGAACATAGATTATAAAAAAAACTTAAACTCCACATACCTCTAAATGAAGGTTCAGAGCTTTGAAGCTATGAGGAAAAAAAGAGAAATTCTGAATATCCTGCATTCAGTGACACACTTTGAGCTCTGTTGGGTTACCCTCACTCACAGATGGAAATTCTGTGTTGTTTTACTTGTGTATCTTGACATGACCTACTATCCACAGTGACAAGAATTTATGGAGATAATGTTTCCCTGATTCCCACACCTATTGACAAGTATAATTGATAATCTTGCTCTGGTGCTGAAAAGAAAACAAGTATTGATTCAGATACTGACACAAGGAGTTCATATAATGTCAAAAAGCTTAATTTTACTGGGTTATTATCAAAAAGGAGAAAACGTTTTCTCTTCCAGACTGCTAATGTAGGCTTGAGTTTCTTCATTTGGAATCAGTACCTAGTACCAAATCCCAACAAACTCCAGAAATTCTGTGGCAATTCCAGAAACAAGTTGTTCTATGAATAGTCAGTCAATTGCATGGAGAACTAAGCAGGACAGTGTGGTGGGTTGACCCGGGCTGAATGCCAGGTGCCCACCAAAACGTCTCTATCACTTCCCCTCCTCAGATAGACAGAGGGGGAGAAAATATGATGGAAAAGAAGTTGTGGGTCATAAAGACAGTTTAGTAAAGCAAAAACAAAGGCCATGTGTGAAAACAAATGAAAACAAAAGACTTCTCCTTTGCTTCCCATCAGCAGGCAATGTCCAGCTACTTAGAGGGCCTAGGACTTCAGTACTCATAGTGGCTACTTTGGAAGACAAACATTATAATAATAAATGCCCCTCATCCTCCTCCTTCCTTTTAGCTTTTATTGCTAAACAAATATTATATGCTATGGCATGTAAGTTGGTCAGTTTGGGCCAGCTGTCCTGGCTATGTTTCCTCCCAAGATCTTGCCCACTTCCAACCTACTGGCCTTTAGGATTAGGCAGGGGAATATTGGAGAGCCAGCCTTGATGGTGTGCAAACACTGTTCAGCAGTAGCCAAGGTACTGGTGTGTTATCAACACTTTTCTAGCTACCAATCCAAACCAAAGAACTATGAGGGCTTCAATGGGCAAAATAACTCCATCTTAGCTAGACCCAATACAGATAAAAATAATTCAATTTAAGAAGCAGTTTCTAAAAATATAAATTACTGTCAGGATGGTCAAGCAGGCTACGTAGATTGAAGTTAAGCAACTTGACCCTCTTCCGAGTAGAAGGTTAGACTAAAGATGTGTTGAGGCCCCTTTTGGCCTTAATTGTCCTATAAATCAAATGCATCTGTATTCAGAAGTGAGAACCCATTGCTGGAGGAAAGAAGAAATAAACCATGAGCTGCACAGAGTAGCAGGTATGCCAGGGTGTTTCAGTGCCTTCTGATTGCAAAGTCATAATTCAAGAGAAATGTTTTGGAAAAGTTTCTCTAATACAGACCTTTGCTAAGACAATGGTAGTCTCTGACATAGAAGTACTATAGCTGCAATATTGCCCTTGCAATGTAACAAGAACAGATACTTACTTTGAGAGAGACCACCAGTGAGAGACATGATGTAGCAAATACAGTAAACCAAGGCTCTGTTGACACTGAAACAGTCCATAGCCACAAGCCGGGAGAGAAGTCCAACACATTAAAGGAGATACCTGCTGTGCCCGGAAATGAAAGGGTAAGCTAGAGGAATTCATTTGAAATATTATAGAGTTTAAAATTAATTTTCTGAATTCACTTCTGTTAGACTGAAAAGACTATATCAAATTACAGGGGACAGATCACAAGGAGAGCTAAGGGTGAAAAACTAGAGAAAACGGAGTGATTGTGAATTCTATAATTCAAAAGCAAAACTTAAACCACAATGGGAGCAATGTAAGATTCTGAGCTTGCACTACAGTCTTGTCTGGAGACCTGATGTTCCTTTGAGCACACAGGAATTGTGTGGAATGATTAGTAAATCAACTTTTGACCAGGAATAAGAGATCTTCAGATATATGTAAAAAATTTTAGCAATTCATGTCCTCGCTTTGTTCCTTCTATAGATAAGTATTAAAGTACGAACACAAAGTAATACAAATTTTTGAAGTTAAAAAATGCTTCTTCTGTAAAATTGAAATAATTTTTAAAATATATTTTATAGAAATTGATGTTTTTAAAATCTCACATAGTAAGTATATAACTTTTCCCCCAAGATAAAAGAGTTTGCAGTGACAGGTTGAAATTTCAAACATTTCAGTCAGTGTTAGACAAAAGTAACTGCCATGTAATCCTTCCTATGTGATGTATCTCCATGAATGTCTCTTATACCTACATAAATTATACCAGGTATTTGAAGAAGCTAAAAATATCTAAACTTGATAAAATAAGTTGCACTGTTGTAAAAAGATATAGATTCCATTTCTTTTTACAAAGTTAATGTTAAAGAAAAAAAAAAGGCCAGTTTAATTTGTATATGTTCAGGGTTTAGTGACTAGATGTTGCATTACAGATCAAGTGAATAACATTCGTATAATATCTTTGCAAAACAAAAGATATGGATAATATTTTTCCCTTATGCATTAATTGTAGCTTGTAAATAATTTAGGGTCTATGGGGATGATAGATCTGATTTTTTCAAGTTCATATGTATTTCTAGAATTATCACTATGGTTCATGACACCTTTTTAAGTATTTTTGCAATGTCAGAGATGCTTCACAGGACACACACCACACATGAAGACCAGGGCTTTCTTGACTGGGAGGAATGTGTGAATATGTGTAGGTATTTTAGGATTTTTTAATCCTTCTTATTTCACTAATTAGCATTTGAAAAGCTTTGGGTTAACAGATTTCTTTAATAGTCTGACCAACTTTTAAAATAAGATTACTAAGCCATATGATTTATATTTCAGCATCTGGGTTTAGGTCTTTGGAATCAGGAAAATGTGTTTATATTTTGATTTGATGTGTAAAACATATTCTTAGTGACAGTAATATAGAAAAGGATGTATTTTTCTGATGCAGAAGAGTATCTATATGTTTTAAAATGTTTTGAGAAAATGACTGGAGAACAAATTGATTTTCATGTGGGTTTGTTATTCTCAAGACTCCTGAAATGGCATAAAGTGAGGAAAGCTAATAGCCCTGATTATTAAGTCAGGGTTTGTTACATAAATTTTCTCAGGTAATTAGCAGCAATTTTAGAAATATAATAATGTCAGGGAAATAGTTTCCACAAAGAATCCAACAGGTATACTCCCTGATGTCCTAAAATTACTCTGAAGAACTTACTACTAGATGGACTCATTATATTTTAAATCTCATTTGAGGTCTGATTTTCATGTTCATTTCTCTTACGCTAATTTAAGTTATTCTCAGAAAGTGTGTTTTGATTAATTTCATTATGAATTGATTTGTAAACATATGCAAAACAGTTTATGGTTATATTTTTCTGGTATGCTTTTCAAAAACTTACTGTTCACTTTTTTCTTCTTGTTACGGAGAATGATCTCTTTAAAATATATTTATTACATCCCACTTGTGCTAGCTTTGAAACAATGATACTCCTCCTTCATCATAAAATATTCTCTTTGGTTTATTTTTTCCCACATGAGCACTCCGCTGAAACGGCATTCTTTCTTTACACACTACACTCTCATCGTCTTAGCAACAAATGTGTAAATTTGCAATATAAATGAGAAATTAATAGAAGCAGGAAAGGAAAACAAATTGCAATGTTCTCAACGATTTTAGTTTATCAAATCCCAATGAATATTACATGAATGCTCTCTCTTCCTACTTACACCCCCCCAAAAAAAAAATCATTCTTTTTAATAAAGCTGGGAATAACTGCTGTTCTCTTTCATTACTGGTGTCCTGTAAACAGAACAAACATAGCACAATGCCATATAATCACCAAACATAAAGTGTTTGAAGTCTATGCATTTCTTCATAAAGATTTATCCACTCAAGAGTATTGAAGGAGCTGGCAGACATTCTTGCCAAAACCCCTTTCCAGCATCTTCCAACAGTCCTGACTGACTGGGGAAGATCCACTGGACCGGAGGCTGGCTGATGTGCCCATACACAAGAAGGGTTGCAGGGAGGATCCAAGGAACTACAGACCTGTCAGTTTGACCTTAGTGCCAGGCAAAATCATAGAACAGGTGATCTTGAGTGCTATCACGAAGCACTTACAAGAGAACTGGGTGATCAGGCCCAGTCAACACGGGTTCACAAAAGGCAGGTCCTGCCAAACTAACCTGATCACCTTCTATGACAAAGTGACTCAGCTGCTGGATGAGGGAAAGGCTGTGGATGTAGTCTTCTTGGACTTCACTAAAACCTTTGACATTGTTTCTCACAGCATTCTGCTTAGGAAATGAGCTGCCACTGGCCTGGACAGGCATACAGTCTCCTGGGTAGAAAACTGGTTAGATGGCTGGGCCCAGAGAGTGGTGGCAAATGGTGTTAAATCCAGCTGGAGGCCAGTTACAAGTGGAGTACCTCAGGGCTCAGTGCTGGGTCCAGCCCTGTTCAATGTCTTTAGCAATGACCTGGATGAAGGCAT
>WAAB01017516.1:72430-145352 GCA_013389865.1 Piaya cayana
AAAAAAAAAAAAAAAGTACGAAGCCAGGTGAGTTTCTGTACAGCCACCACCTAATAATGCCAAAAGTTCCTTGACTGTTAACTGTAACACATGTTCTGCAGTTTCACAAGTGCTTTCAATTCATCCCATGCTGTTTCATTTCTGCTACAGAGTATCAAGCTGCAGACAACTGTGTCCTTAGGAATCAGATGTACAAAATGTTTTGAAGCAAATCTCTCAACATGCACATCTTCCAAACTGCCATAACAATCACGAGATAACAACAGTATGGAAGCTATAGGTGTTGAACCTGTCATCTGACTCAGGTGTTCCATCAGAGGTTGGACTCGATGATCCGATGGGTCTCTTACAACCTGGTGATTCTATGATTCTATGTTTAGACTGGAGAAGAGGAGGCTGAAGGGAGACCTTATTACTCTCTACAGGAGGTTGTAGAGAGGAGGATGCTGGCCTCTTCCCCCCAGCTACAGGGGACAGGACAAAGGGAATGGCCTCATGCTCTGCCAGGGGAAGTTCAGGCTTGACATGAGGAAAAAAATTTCACAGAAAGGGTCATTGGGCACTGAAACAGGCTGCCCAGGAAGGTGGTTGAGTCATCTTCCCTGGAGGTGTTTAAAGGATGTTGGATGAGGTGCTGAGGGACATGGTTTAGTGATTGATCGGAATGGTTGAGCTCAATGATCCAGTGGGTCCTTTCCAACCTAATGGTTCTATGATTCTGTGGTTATACGGCCCACTGTAAATGTTCCATTATATATATATGTATATATTTCTATCAAGGAAAATATTGTCTAGAAAGGTCATGGATTGTATTAAAAATGCTAGGTTAGGATAAAAAGTAACGTATTTAAAATAAATTACTCAAGGCTTATATTAAGTTTGAACTTCTAATAAATGAAGGGGAAAATTCTTTTCTGAATTTAGAAGGACCATAACTGAAGACTTTTTTAGTTTCTTTAATGAGAATGTAGTTGTTTCTTTTTGTTGAAGAATTGCTTGAACTGAGGGAGTAGGAGATGTTGTATACTATTTTTTGCATAAGTGGTTTATGAAGTGCCAAAAGAAGATCAGGTATTCATTGAGCAGTAACTTGAGAATGAATTAAAAAAAGGTATGCAAATAGAAAATCCATCTGATGATACTTCCTATAGGATTAAGCAGTTTAATCTCAGTTTCTTTAGTGGTTGTTAATATTCTGTGAGGTTTTTTTAATGTCCAGTTCATTGACTGGAAAGCATAAAAATATTCTTCCTGTCTTTTGCTGTACCCACATATCAAAAATCAAACTCATTCAACTCTGTATAGTCATAGAATCACAGAATCACTGGGTTGGAAGAGACCCATTGGGTCATCGAGTCCAACCATTCCCATCAAACACTAAACCATGTCACTCAGGACCTCGTCTACCCGTGCCTTAAACACCTCCAGGGAAGGCGAATCAACCACCTCCCTGGGCAGCATATTCCAATGCCCAATGACCCTTTCCGTAAAAAACTTCCTCCTAATCTCTAACCTAAATCTCCTCTGGCGGAGCTTGAGGCCATTCGCCCTCATCCTGTCCCCTGTCACTTGGGAGAAGAGGTCAGCTCCATCCTCTCCACAGCCTCCTCTCAGGTATTTGTAGAGAGCAATGAGGTCTCCTCTCAGCCTCCTCTTCTCCAGGCTAATAGTCATTAAAATACACTTTCATCAGTACATTCGTTTATGGCAGCTAAGAAAGAATATAGTATAGAATTATTTCAAATCTTCAAATTTTGTTACTTGTATTAAAGAAAAATGGAGCACAGCTTTTTGAACCACAGTTATATTGTGACAGCCTTGGAAACAAGTGGATAAGATTAATACTGTTACACATTTAATCTTCACAGAACAAACTCTACAGATAACACATTATAATCAGTAATGAATAAGTCCAAATTGCAGGATGGCCTTCTTGTATAAAAAATGAAATATTTCCAAGTTACAGTATTCAACTTCATTGAAATATCATTGAAGAATTATATTCAGAAAGGAGCTGTTATGCTTATTAAATGATTTATGAGCAACAGTTTGATGACTGAACAGTTATTTCCCTTGTGAAGTTAATTATTCTTAAAAACAAGCCACAAATCAAGAAAAGGCTGTATCCATTTTCAGGCATAAAACATGTAAAATATGAGTTTCAGATGAGTAACCATTTTTCATCAAATATGGTGAGACCGTGTGTTTTCATTGTAAAGATTACTACCTCTCTGAAGGCAGACTCAGAAAGGTGTTAAAAGATGTTAAAAAGTAACCTTAGCCATTTGGAAACATTGTTCATGCAGATTTGTAAATTTCAACCACATGGTTATGCAAATGCACATATATTTTTAATATACATTTATTAAATGCATCAATGTTAATAAATATTTTGAAATAGAGAACTTTAGGACATGACTTTTTTTGAGAAATACCTCTAATCTGCCGTGATGGTGTGCAATTTTTTGCACTTGAATAGTTCTAACTGGTCAAATCTCCCTGTTGCACAGTGAGCTTGCTTAAGCACATGTTTAGTTTTATGATGATTTAAGTGCTATTTTAGCTAGGAGTCTGAAGTTTAGCACGTGTTTAACTGCCTTAATTTCAAGCTTTTTCTTTTTCTACTTACGACATTACTGCTGACATAGGTTCAAAAATGGGAAATAATGGATTTAATTTTATTTTTATGTACTTTTCTATAAAATCTGTACAGCCTTCTCAGCTTTTATACATTCAATATTGCTTTACCAGCAGTATTAGAAGCACTGCAATTCTATCTATATCTAAAAGCTTCTATTATCATCTCATGCTATCTATCTGATTCTAGAGATTAAGAGTAACAGTTATTAATTTCATTGCTGTAATGGCCATGGCTGAACTTCACTGATCTTTAAATGACTTCAAAGGGCTTTCAAATTAAGTGCAGGGTAAAAGTCAACTAGGTGGATATAAGCAAAGAGGCAGTTAAAGAAAGGATGAGCTAATAGTGCCAGTGTGCTAAGCAGTAGACATAGCACAACAACATGATAATGACTGCCAAGTGTTTTTTGTTGGGTTTGGTTTTTTTTAGCTAGCATCATACTCAGAGACAGTAAGTACTACCAACTTATATTTGATGTGACAGAAGAAAAGGAATCAGAAAAGAGAGAGAAAATAGAGACTGATGTCAAAAGGGGAACAAGCTACAATAATAAGTTGTGCAACAGCATTCTGGATCTTCTTAAGCACTACAAAGGACACCAAGTCAGAATTTATGACTAACCCGTGTCTTCAATGAAATAGTTTATGTCATGTGTGAAAAAAGAAATGAGAAAAGTAAGAGAGTAATCTCTACCCTATCTTTATCAAAGTGTGAGCTAAAGGAAAAACTAACAGAAAACTGAACAAAAGCCAAACCAACTAAAACCAAAGGCAGTTCATGAGCTCATGATCACACGATCTTAAACAGGTGTTAAAACAGAGTGTCCTGCTTTTCCATTGCAGTGCTTTAGTTTGACTGCCCTTTCTCAGAAAAGTCAGGGAAATTTCCATGCCCTAGATGATAAGAATACTTAATAATTTTTCTTTAATCTGTTTCTAAAATTTCAGGCAAACAAGAATTTCATAGAACTTTTTGGAATATCTGCAATAGATCTAAATTCTACTGCATTCTTTGAGAACCATGGACAACCATAACACCGTCCTCATGAATAACTACATCACAACTGACATTTGCAGTTTTCTGAAGGCCAGTTGCTCCTACAGGAATAAATGAGTGAATATTGTGTTTGTCAAAGCAAATATGAAGTATGATAAAGACAGACTGTGGTAATGGCACAGATGGACTAGTTTGCATGCTTAAACTTTCAGAAAAAACTGTTATAGAGAAGATTAAATATAATAGTGAGTGAAGGGAAACCATTCTCCATTTTAGTTTGTATTAAAATTTGGTTTTTGCTTTGTAATATATGCTTTGGAGTTCTTGAGGTCAAAGATCTCATTACTGGCAAGACACGATACCTACAGTGCCTTGTTTACAATAATTTACCTTGAGCTATGAAGACCTTTAGTAAGCTGTGAAGGAAGCACTCACCTTTAATAGCAAAAAAACCCTTTTGCTGATGCTTTCTGTCATAACTGAGGATGTCCAATTATTCACTCTTAACTAGCTGTGGTCTTCTAATTGTTGACATAGGTTACCAAGCACAGATAACAATTCGTGATGAAATCTGATCAGTTTTAAATAAATTACTGGAAATGGAAAAATATGCAATGTTGCAGCACAAGATAGTGTTGTAGAAAAAGTAGAAGAGAAGAGAGAAGAGAAAATAGAATCAAATATATAAAGTAAAATTCATAATTTCTGAAAATACATATTTTTTCCACTATAATCATGAAAGAAATTTCTAGACAACTGAAGAATTTACCCTTTTTAGTGTGTAACTGTACAAAATGATCTATCATCAATATATTTTTTTTCTAAAGGACATACTTGACTGACCAACCATTTCTGTAACTGTAGCTATTTTTAGGCATTGGTAAAGCAAAAAACAGAAGCCTAAATTTTGAGTGCTTAATACCATTTAAAAAAAAAAATAAACTAGAAAGAATATTTCCACATTCAGGTTTTCCTGCTGCCTTGGTAAAGTATATAACAAAAAAATTAGATTTGATTATTTTAAAAAACAAACTACCACTTTATTTGTATTACCTTAAGATGGCTATTATAAAAGCTCTTAAATTGAGAGGATTCTGATTTTGTTCCTGAAGGTGACAGGAATCCATAAGCCATTAATATTATGTAAAATAAAGGTGTTTAATAAATTAGAGTGAATTCTTGCCTAACTATTTAATATATTTGGTTTGTATTTAGAAGTATTTAAATTCAACATCTTGCATTCTTTTTGTCAGCTGGGTTTCATTCTGAGGACTGTAGAGCTCAGAATTTAACAGAGATTATAACACTAGAAAATAATCCCACAAAAAAATCTTTTTTAAAAAACACACACCTGAGTTTCTGTTTTGACCTCTTTTGCCTCTGGGTTTTTCAGCACAATGCTACTAGGTACATGCATCCTATTGAAGATCTTATGATTCTTAAAGGAATTATGAAGCCTCTAAAGTACAATGCATAAAAGTTTTAATTAATTTACCAAATAAATTACTCTAGTTGAAAATTTCAGTGGATTTCTTTATAATAGACAAAACAATAAAATTACACAGTACTTAATCATCTTCCCATAAAAAATTCCATTTTAATAGCCATGTATTCTATGTTATTTCCTGATGAATAATCAGTAGGACTCCCTGACTTCTCTGCTGGACTGTGAAACAACACATTTCATATTGTCCACCATTTAATGTCTCCCCCTTCCTCTTCTGAAGAGAATTTCCAAATAGCAGAAAAGATCAAATTGTTATTAATCCATTTAGCCTTCTGAAAGTCGTTTATCTGTGGTTGTATTTTTATTCATTATTAAGACTGAATTGTTTTTCATCTGTCTTCATATACATGTACTCGATATTGCTTTGTCAATTTGTGTTCTACCAGCTCATGCATCTTCTATGTTGTAATTTTGATGCAGTCTCCAAACAGCAACTAAAATGTTCAGGAAGCTGAAAGAGGGAATTATATGAATTACTGAACCCGTATACCTCTTGTAATTATTCATTCTAAGGAAGTAGAAGTGACATATCACATACTTCCTCAATAGAGGTTTCTTTGTTCTCTGTCATAGGAATTTGTGTAATCTTTGGGTGTTTTGAAGAATTCATATATGAAAAAAATGTCATTACTGTTATTCCAGAAAAAAAAAAATCACTAAAATGAATCTGATACTTGATTTATTCATCCAATTATTTTTAGCAAGTACTTTTTTTTTCNCAACATCATGGCATCTGTCATCATATCATCTGGGAGTCTTATGCTCATTCTTACCTTCATATTCCAGAGATAAAGAACATCGGCAGACCCAGATGGAATAAGTCACACTTAGAAATTGACCACAGGTCTTCTATGTCCCAGCTGAAATCATTGTCCACAAGCTTANCTCTGTTCCATGGTTAGATTAGCACTATGCAGTCTTTTGCATTCTTTGATTAGGTTTGGTAAGGAGGTGTAATAAGTATGAATTTAAGTAACAAGGTTATTCTTTTTTCCTTCTAAACTTTTTAAGCTTACTCATCCTATTGGAAAATATTACAAAACTGTCTTTGCTTGTTGCTGTCTCTGCTATATATTTTTCTCTTATGTTATTATAGATTATTTTAAAAGGTCTGCAGAATCTTTTACTTTTGGCCAATAATAATTGAAACTGTATTGACAATGCAATCTAAATTTATCTGCAGATATGCAGACAAAAATAATGAGAAACCTTTGCCAACACTACATTATCTCTATTTACTTCCACTGTTTTTCCCCTCTGTGGTAGATAGAAAACAAACAAAAAAATATCATAAATGGGAGATAATCTTGAAAAATCACCTTGCTTAAGATAAAGATAAAAATGAAGGAACTTGATTGATTCCCAAGAGAATGTGTAACTTAACTGGGAAAATATTCAAGAAAGGGGATTCCATCAAATCCTGAGCAAAATATGCTACAGTTTCATTACAACTAAGTTGAGAAAGATTTTCCTAATTTCTAACCAGAGCTCATGCAAATTGTCGAGATTTTATGAATTACAGTTCAATATGGGGGTGGTTCCTTTAACATCTACAAAGGTACCTTTCCTAAATTTGAAAAGACACATGGATATTTTCATATTATGGAAGTAATATGAAGGAAGGAAAGAAGGGAGGGAGAGANACTCTCACTCTCCAGCAGCTTCTTTCATTAATAGTAATGAATTGTGCACTATTAAAGCCTAACAAAGTATCAACAAAATACTCAGAAAGACCTGAGAGCTCCTTCTTAGCAGGCATTGTACTTGGAAGTAGCCATCATGACCATGTTGCCAACAGAAAGATAGTATTCTGGTTTTCTTTCTTGTAATAGCTAATATCCAACAGACCAGCCTTCTGTTTATAATATCATTGACCCTTTCCCTTTCAAAATTGTAATATCAGTTGTCTCTTTGAAGACACTTTTAGTTATTCTACTTCATGCTTCCTTCACTCTGGCTTTTTTTTTTCTTGTTCACAGAATCACAGAATCACAGAATCACCAGGTTGGAAGAGACCCACTGGATCATCGAGTCCAACCATCTGGATCCATCGAGTCCAACACACAACACTTGTTGTGGTGGTAGTGATACTGTTGTTTGCTATTTTTTTCCTCTGTTCTGTTGTATTTGGTTTATTTATTTTATTTTTCAGTCTTTCCTTTGCTGTACTCAGTTATGTATCTTCAGCATTTCTACACATTCTAAGCCAAGCCTTACTCTATTCATTGAATGACTGAATTTTTTTGTGTATTAGTTTTCTGTCTCTCATACTGTGTGTTCTACATTGTTATTTACTTGAAGATGACTGTATGTTCCTTTGATGAGATATTCCTGTCTGCTTTGTCTGGTAGCTCTTAGCTTGAGGAATTTATTTGCAAATAAAGCATATGTTGTATTAACCAATGCAGAGAGATTTAGGTCTGTGGGAATGAAAGGTATGAAGGTAGTAAATTTGTGACGTGCTCCATTCAGATCAGGTCTCATTCTCCCTATCATTTATTATCATTTCCAAGAGTTTATCAGTTAAATTGAAAAAACTCTTATGGAAGCTTTTGACAGAACTTTATAACACCGTTCAAATATTATCCATCTTGTTATCTGTTGACAGAGGGATAAGGAGTAGCTTTTACTGCAAAGAAAAAGAAATAAAGATATAAAGTAGAAAAGTTGCTAAGTTCTCCAGTGGTTTTGGGTTTGGTGTTGTTTTCTTCTCAGTGTATTGCTTGCTCTTGTCTTCTGTTGACTAGAAAACTGATAAATAGCAAGCATTTTGAAACACAGCTGATTTATATAAGTGAGTAAAGAAGTATGTGAAATGGATGGGGAATTTCATTAGGTATAAAAAAGTGGGTAAATAATGCATATTGCTGAACAATCACCTCTCTAATTAACAATGATAATAATTAAAATAATTATAAATACATTAATTAGATATAATTAAGTAATTATAAGTATGTTATTATACTTCAATATAATTAACACAATTAACTAAAATATAATTAAATATTATAATACCATATTACTGGCAAAAAAATGTAATCAGTTTACATAGACCCTTAAAAACAATCCACA
Organism: Piaya cayana; assembly: GCA_013389865.1. Lineage (NCBI taxonomy): Eukaryota > Metazoa > Chordata > Aves > Cuculiformes > Coccyzidae > Piaya > Piaya cayana. The sequence continues at coordinate 80,647 of WAAB01017516.1, forward strand.
GGGAAACATGCCATAAAAGTTCAGATTTTTGGTTCAAGACTAAGCAGAATAATTTTCATTGCACACAGTCTTAAGATTTTCTTTAAAATCAATTTTCTTTCATTAATTTCCCTTAGAATTGATTATAAAAAGTGATAATACAGTTGTTTTTTTGTAGACATATGGTAGGATCAGGATGAAATTTATGAAGGTAGAAAATTATTTCATTATCAGAATTTATTGTGAAGCAGAAATTTTTTAGTAACACCAATATATTACCTGTGGACATTGACCTCTTTGAAACTGAGTTTTGTTTGAGAAGGCTTTGCAATGTTATTGCAGTTTGAAATTATTTATGAGTTAAAGAACATAAAAGGCATATGGCCTTGTTAAACCTCATGCCATTGATCTCTGTCCAGCGNGAAACTGTGTCAAAGGCTTTACTGAAATCCAAGAAGACCACATCCACAGCCTTTCCCTCACCCAGTAGTCGAGCCACTTTGTGAAGGTGATCAGGTTAGTTTGGCAAGACCTGACTTTTGTGAACCTGTGATTACTTATCATGTAGTTAGGGGTATCACTTGAATGGTGGTCTTTGTTTTCTTCCTTTTATTAGCTTCAGATTTTCTAATTTATAATTTTTCTTTACTGCTAAGCTTAGGAAAATTTTCAAATATGTCTAATATTCCAACAATTTCATTCATTTTAGACTATATGTAAGAAGATATACATTCATGAAGCATGTTTTATCAATTAAATGTCATTATATATTGTTCTTGAAAAAGTGTATAACCTTAAATATATTCACGCATTAAGCTCTTTCAACATTTATTCTTTACCAATGATCAGTTTTCATTTGTAGGGTTTTGAGATTCAGTAAAGACAGAACTCACTTCAAATCTGAAATACCATTTAAGGCATTAAACTGCAAAGTGTTTGTGACAAATTTCAGAACTGAACTGCCACGACTGTTCTAATGAGACATTGGCTGACATTAAGGGAATAGAATAACAGAAATCTTTGTGCTGTCTATATCACATTCTAGAATGTAATTTCTTAGAACAGTGAATTTATTTTATCATAGTACACTATGATCACAAAGTTATTTAAATGGAATCTAACAAAAAATTGAATGCTACAAAAACTACTGTCCAGTTTTAAAAAGAAGCAGATTGAAGTTATTATTCCAGTCAGATTATGTTTTTACAATAAACAGAGTAAGATAGCTGAGAAGCTTAGGGTCTCCAAAGATACAATCACTGTGTGTGGTAAGAGGCTAGGGCAAAAAGAAAATCCAGTTAGTCCATTATGGTTCCTGAATCACAATGAAGTACCATCAATACTAGCATTCATGAGCCAGCCAGTGCCAGTAGGAAAGCACCAGTATGCCAGAGGGGAGGCGGGTAGAACATGACATGACAATCTGAAAATATTTGAGAAGCTTTTGTTTACTTCAACATGATCATTTTTACTTTGGTTCTGGTGACTGGTTTGAGTGTAAGTGCCTTTTTCCTCCCCATTCCGTGTGAGATTCTCCTATGCTTTAGTTTGATATCTCTGAGTGAATCAGGCAAGGAGACAGGCTGCCTCAAAATAACTTTGTTAGTATGACAGAAAAGCATAGTGTAGTCAATCAAGATAAAGAAATATGTGCACACTATCTAACAAAACTCTGAGGCTTAATGAATGGTAGTCTTGCTTTGCTGTGTTTTGCTGAAGAGAATTTGATGAATTCTTTCCATCAGCTAGCTCTTTTTTAATTGTAGGTAGCTCAGCTCAGTACAGTACAATTACTAGCTTTCCTCCTTTTGATGTACCCATGAATTCTCAATCCTTGTATTTTAGTTAGTTGTTCAGAGTCCAGGGAACACCTTTTCTCTTGATTAAGCTGGTTTAAAAAGAATTTTGACTTCCTTAATTAGCTTCTCTAGATCTGCTAATAACCACACATCCTCTACTGTGAACCATGTAATTATTGTGACATTAATTCTCTCCCTGGGATACTTTATCCTTGATGTGATCATTTCTCTTTTTTGATTGCTGGCTGGTGATTACTACTGCCGAGTAATGAGCACCATAAGACGTGTTTGACTGTTACTCAGGATCTTCAATGTCCTTCCATATGATGCAAAGATTGTATCCATGAATAGTAACAGCTTGCTAGTTACTAGTGATAAAGTATTATTTTACTGACTTATTAAAATGAATAAAAAATTCAGCAAAGCTTTTGAAATTATTCTAACACTGTGCAACTGTTTTCATGCATCCTTGTATCAGCTTTTCACTGCATCAGCAAATTTGCAAAGTGAGGATGGAATGATGTAATAAAATATTATTTCTCTAATTGAAACAGTCAGAAATACCCTAGCTTTCTTTAAGAAACACGCAGCCCTTATAATTCCTTTTTACTTTAAGCCATGTGGAGCCTCCCAGTCTAAGTAAATCAGTGTAAATTAGTTTTTTTCTGGGACAAGTCTAAGTGATTACAGGCCTCCACAAGCTCTTTCTTCATACCTGGAAACTAGATAGGCTCTTCATCTCTTTATCAGACACACTACTGTTACGCTGGGAGCAGGTTTGAAAGAAACCATACAATGCTTCTAAATAGCTAACTGTCTTGTAAAAATATTTACACTGATGAGAAAGACCTGACTTTTATATCTACAACATTGAAAAAGTAGGCCTTAATGGGTTGAAAAGTCTGAATTAGTTTGTACATACAGAAATGGTTTGTAGAACATCAGTTTGGAAATTCTTTAAAGGTAACAGTGAAAGGTAGCAAACAGTAAAATCAGCAGGGACATGGACATTTCTGCCTTTGGCAACTTCCTGTTATTTAGGTTTGAACCATAGCTTCTTTCTGGGTTGTGACAGAAAAGTCTGTTTCTACTTCTCTTATGTGTTCCAAATAGTCAAGCTAGGTATGTGTCATACTGACTTACATACCTGCATGACATCTGTGAAGCTACTTTTTGCTACTACATGATCATATCATGTGCATGAGTTTCTTGTTTTCTTCTAAGCTGTGTTTATTTTTGCTTGATTTATTTATTGGTGTATTTCAGATTTCAGCAGACAGCCTTAAAAATAGAAATAAGTTGCAAAACCACCCTAGAATGAGTAAGATAATATTGAAGTATTTAATAACCACCCACTTTGATTAATAATTAATTTGCTGGTTAACTTAGGTGATAAGTAGTAATGCCTAAAATGTTATTATCATGAGCTGTTTCACATAAGAAAACAGTTTACACATTTTCAGGGATCTGAGAGCGCTACCAGCCCTTTCTGGTCCTTGCTAGCCTCCCCTGAGAACTTATCCCACCCCTGCACAAGGACCCAGGAGCCTCATTTCAGCTCCGAATGGGGCATTCAGTCCCCTGCCTCACAGGAGAACTAGCCTCCAGCCCTGTCCCAAGAATGGACCTCAGGCCCACACCAGTAGCCTTGTCTCCAGACACATTTCTGTCCCTTTCTCCTGCTACTGGATTCTGGCATCAGCTTGTCTCTCGCCTGTCTGGGACTGCTGGTAGACCCCATTATAGCAGCCATCTCTGCCCATTGTATTCAGATCCTGAGGCATGGTGCCCATTGTTGAACGCACTACCAGGCTTAGGGTCACTCTTGGCTTTCTGCTTCCAGACCCTTTGAGAGCACCTGGGCCTTGATGTTCCCTAAAACATGTCTGAAGGAACGTACTCTGACTCTAGTGGCTCTAGGGTGCAAATTTTATTTGGAAATATTTTATGAAAGTGCACCATACACCTCTCAGTGTGACAAATATCTCCTTCCTTTATTGAAGACTTCATGTTAGACTTAACACAATACTTAATCTCCAGAAAGAAATATTTCCATGATCATTAGTATTCATTCACTACTTAATAATATCAAATTTGTACATACAGTGCAAGTTATGCAATAGTGTTTTTTTCCATAAACTACCTCAACAAATCTAAATTTACTTCAATATGAAATACCACTTGTTCCATGCTACATATTATCAGGATTTTTTTTTTCTTTTTTATTGCTAGGATTTGTTATACAAATTTATACTGCCAACATCTGGCTTGTTAAAATCTAATTTACAGTTTCTGCCTCAAGAGGATAAGAAGTGGTGTCTGTGTGCTCCATTGTATATCCCTGAGAAACAATTCACTTTTGAACTCTGATTTTTTTTCATAGTAATTTGGTTCTGTGATAGAAAAATAAACACATTTGTTCTCATGAAATGCTGCAAGGCTAAAAAATAAAAATAAAAATCACTATTTCTTCCTAGACAAATAAGCTACAACAGAAACAGTATGTCTATTAGAAGTTACCATCTTGTACTCTAAACAGCAATGCATGCATTTTTTCAAACTTTAACTACTCATTTGATATCAAATAAATGTCATGAACATCCATTTCTGTTAAATAACATCTGGTAACTGGAATCACATAAAATAATAATCTTGATTAGCAATGCAATTGAGGGGGAAGCAGGAGGGAGTAAACCCAGCAACACGCAAGCAAAATTCCAGCTCCAAATGGAAGTTCTTGGTACTTTCCTTTACTTTTTCAATCCATAATTCTAAGTGCCTTTTCTTTACTCAAATTACTGTAAATCCTACTTTTAATACCCTTCAGTGAAGGCTGGGTTTACAAAACCAGAAAATACATTCTATCAGCTTACCTTTTGCCTTCTTTCATTCAGTTGTCTTGAGTCTTCACTGCCAGTAGTCTACCATTAGCTTTTATAATTTGAAGAAGGGACTCTTTGGTATTTACATTTACATAGTTGTAATACCTTTACATCCTTGCTCATTTACAAGGCTAGCAGTCAAAAGTATCAAAACAGTTTAAAAATCAAGTAGCACAGTGCTACCTAGCACAAGAAGATGGATTTCATAGGGGTTTGAGGAAAAAAATATAAAAGTTAGGCTTTTAAAGAAGCTTGGAATAGTAAACCTGAAAGATGAGTTAGTTATTTTGTTGATTGCATTATTGTTTTTTAAGACTATCTTCTTAAATTATAAATTAAATATTTTTCTGAAACAGCAGCACCTTTCTTGGAGAAGTTTTAGTGGCTGACTGTTTTTACCATTGCTTTAGAATGCTACAGTTCCCCATCTAAGCCAAGAACAAAACAACCACATAATTGCAGAACAAAAAAAACTGGTCAAAGATAGAGAACTGAGCTCAGAGCAAACACTGTGAAAGCCATGAGGGTTTAGAGACACAGGCTCTATACTTCTAGAAATATAGCTGAGAACAATAGTTAGCTTGGCTCTGACATTGTGCCATTAAGCCAATTGCTTCTTGTCACTGACATGCATCATTTTACCACAAGAAGGTGGTGTGCCCTAGCTTCAGAATTACTGTTCATATGTTTTGGTTTATTCCTTTCTTTTATTCTTAGATGTACACCCAATTTTATTCCTTCAGAAGAAACTATTGGATCCATAAAACTCTCCAAGGTGAAAAGGAAACATTCTGCTTAGCAAAAGTAGAGTAGTTAAAAAGGAAATTCTAGCTGGAAACCACTGATTAGTTCTGTATTGGAGCTCAATACTGGGACCAGTCCTGCTTAATATAGAATCATAGAACAACAAGGTTGGAAGAGACTCATCAGATCATTGAGTCCAAACATTCCTATCAATCACTAAACCATGCCCCTTAGCACCTTGTCCACCCGTGCCTTAAACACCTGCAGAGAAGATGAATCAACCACTTCCCTGGGTAACCTCATCCAGTGCCCAATGACCCTTTCTGTGAAATTTTTTTTCCTAATGTCTAGGCTAAATCTCCCCTGGCAGAGCTTGAGGCCATTCCCTCTTGTCCTGTCACCTGTCACTTGGGAGAAGAGGCCAGCTCTCTCCTCTCTACAACCTCCCCTCAGGCAGTTATAGAGAACAATGAGGTCTCCCCTCAGCCTCCTCTTCTCCAGGCTAAACAACCCCAGCTCTCTCAGCTGCTCCTCATAAGGCCTGTTCTCCAGCCCCTTGAACAGCTTTGTTGCTCATCTTTAGACTTGTTCCAGAGCCTCAACATCCTTCTTGTGGTGAGGGGCCCAGTACTGAACACAGTATTCGAGGAGTGGTCTCACCAGTGCTGAGTACAGAGGGAGAATAACCTCCCTGGACCTGCTGGTCAGACCATTTCTGATACAAGCCAGGATGCCATTGGCCTTCTTGGCCACCTGGGCACACTGCAGCCTCATGTTCAGTCGGCTGCCGACCAACACCCCCAGGTCCCTCTCCTCCTGGCAGCTTTCTAGACAGACTTCTCCGAGTCTGTAGCTCTGCATAGGGTTGTGCCCCAAGTGTAGGACCTGGAATTTGGCCTTGTTAAACCTCATGCCATTGGACTCAGCCCAGCAGTCCAGCCTGTTCAGATCCCTTTGTAGAGCCTCCCTACCCTCCAGCAAATTTACACTTCCGCCCAGCTTAGTGTCATCTGCAAACTTGCTAAGGGAGCACTTCATGCCTTCATCTAGGTCATTGCTAAACATATTGAACAGGGCTGGACCCAGGACTGAGCCCTGAGGAACCCCACTTGTAACTGGCCTCCAGCTGGATTTAATATCTTCTTTAATGATCTCTTTAATGATCTGGATGGCAGGTCAGAGTTTACCCTCAGCAAGTTTGCAGACAACACCAAACCAGAAACACCTCACAGATGAGAAGTCTGAAAGAGCTGGAACTATTTAGGCTAGACACAGCTCAGTGGAGAATCTTAGGAATGTATATGAAGACCTGACAGGATGTTTCAATGAGGAAAGATAAAAGATCTTTTCAGTGCTGCCTAGTGACAAGACAAAAGGCAATTTTGCAATTCTGTGTAAGCACCTTTTTTTCCTTTTATTTATTAATTTATTTATGTTCAAGTTAACTTGTTCTATTAAGATGGGAAGATGAAAATCTCACAGTTTGTACAAATGTAGCTAGCCACTGACTGGCTACAATAGGAGCGCTGTTTTTTTCATGCTGAATTTCATACAGGTTTGGAGTCAGGAAGTGAGGTCAGCCTCACTAACTCTACAAGCACATTTATAGATTTGTAGTGTGATGAATTAGTCAAATAAAATTAAATGACTATATAGAAACCTGTGGCAACCCTTGGAAAAACCTATTTATACTGCAAGTTTGCTAAGGTGTACCATTACTACAGAACACAAGGAAGGTAGGTAAAACAGTTTTCTTGCTGGTAAGTATACATATTAGCAATCTGATAAGTTGATGGACTCATGTACTGATAAATATTCAGTGCCAGTTGTTATTCAGTTTATTAGCTAATAATATGGAACACTGACTTTACTTTCTCATGAACAAAAAATAAAGTGAAAAAAATTGCTTTACTTGTAACACACAAAGTCATTTAATTAAATTAATTTAAATACATTAAATATAGTTTCTCTAGCTGAAAGCTACTAATAAATCTAGAACTAATGTAGAATCAATGATAGCCTGTGATAATTGTAAGGCTTTTTGTCTGTGGTATTATTATTTCTTTTTTCTTCTTCTCCTTAGCCTTTTGGTCAAAAAGCTATATACATACAACTCCCCCCTGACTGCTCACAATTGATTCTTCTTTACACAGTGCTCAATCATTGATTCCTTTTTAATCTGTTAAATAAATGTACAACTAATATTGAATAATTTAAACTGCAATAATTTAATCAGAAAAGAATCACAAAAATTACCATTAGAAACTACCAAAAAATCCATCCAACATTAAAGTAATATAACATTTTAGTTTAAGACAATACTATAAAGAAAATTCCCTTGAGAAGGTTTTACCAGACAAATCTGTTTCACTCTTCAGTGTTGTAACAAGAGGAGTTTTATTTGAAAATGCAATTTAGATGTTGCATCTGTACCTGTTTCTTGAGGCTTCAAATGGATGTTTCAACTGTATTTGGTTTTAGAGGCCTTTAAGTGGAAGATTTTTGTTTAGTCACACAATTTTTCAGGCTAAATATCTTTAAAAAAGAACAGATGGGTTTCAAAACTAAATTAGAAATGTAACATAGGCTTTGTAATAATTAAAAGCATATACATGAAAGAAGGATTTGTTCTTCCTGATTTTTAATAATGAAGAAAACGCATGAATAAAATGTGGCTTTGGACCACTTCGGTATAGGGCAGGATTATGTGGTTTTATTTATTCAGTCCTCCTATGAGCCCATATTTATGTTATGGGCTTCAATACTCTCCATGATAGTGTACTCTAAAATTCTTATTCATTTATGCACTTTCTTCTGGCCTCTTTTCATCAAGCAGCAATACAGCAATGGAGATGTATCATTATGCTGCAACTACAGTTAAAGAAAAGTGAGTAATGCCCAAGAATTAAATTAGCAATCAGACTGCTGGCTCTTGTCACGAATGTTCCACCAGTTTTATGATCTAGGCACTACTTCAGTGACTTGCTGCAGATGAGGGAGTGAAAGACATCTCTTCTCTCTTGTGTGGATAAGAAAACATCAGTACCTCAACAGGTGGATGGGGTACAGGTGAAAAAGTAGTGCCAATAGAAATGTTCCTCTCACAGACTCTCCACAAATTAGCACTCATTGTCAGCTGGTTTGTCACATAATTGTAAAGCAGTCATGTAATGGTAGCACCTCACTGGGGGGGTAAGTTTCCTAACAGAGCCTGGAAACCTCCCATGTACTTGTCTGAGGCACCTCACCGTCATTGCAAACAGTAACCCTCAGAACCCCAGTGAGCAACCTGTGCCCAACTCCCACCCCACCTCACCCCTGCCACTGGCTCCCAATTCCCACTAGAAAGGGGAATAAACAACCCATATGGAACTCTCTCAGGGACACATACATAAGAGCATATCCCACTAAAAGTGTTTCTCAAGCTGCAGATGTCTGAATGCATTTCTCTGTCCTAACAATACGCGTTTGTACAGCCCTGCAGAGGGATTACAAGGTACCTTTGTTACCGAGTTATTAGTAACTAAAATCAGAATTAATCATAAGCTAATAGTTGGTATATATTTGTCACAGTGGTGTGTGAAAAGCACTGGGGTTTTTTAAGTATGGGATGATTTTCTTTGGGGTAAGTTAAGGATCAGTGTTTTAGCTCTGACAGTGACAACAGGAAATACTTTCTCCTTTATATCCTTTCTTTTTGCAGGAAGGGCAGGGTTCTATTGATGTGTATTATAACAATGAAAACATGATTTTAATGAACAACATAAAGATGTGCTTCTTACATACACTCAGTTTATAAAGAACAATCTAGGTGCTTACAATCAGGCAACAGGCCAGTAAACCAGTCATCTAAGGCTCTGTTTGCCAGGTAGTGTGACCCTTTCTTATTCTTACAGGCATTAGTGGGGAGAGGAGGGAGAAAGAGCTACCTAGTTAACTTTTTATCTTCAAGAGTTTGAAAATTATTATTTTTCTTAAAGGTCCTTCAGCCTAGAAGAAAATAAAAACCTAATAAAAATAATGACATTTATTTTGCATCTGTTTCTATTTCAAGTTCCTGCTCATAGTAAGGAATGACTGAAATAGCAGCAAAATATCCACAGTGAATAGAAGTTAAGGTTTGAGGCTAGTATTGATTCAGAATTAATATTCAGAATTCATATTCACATTTTATAACATCAGAATCTTATCAACACTTCTTATAGTGGTTACTGATGACAAAGCAGTACCCAGAAACTCACAGTGATATTGAGAACACATTTTATTAGGATCTGTACAAACATAATAAAAGGTAGTCCTTGCCCCAAGCCATTTGTAGTATAAATAGGCAAGATGGAATATGTGGAAAATTAAGTAAGATAAAATAAAGGGCAAAAGAATAATTCCTAAAGGTTACGCAACATGACTATTATGAAGCTGAAAACTAACACTGAATTCTCATCCTGTGTACATCTAGAGCTTTTACAACACCAATTTCATTAGATTATTAATCTATGAAGTTCTTTTTCAGAGTCTGGCTGCATATGACTGAGAACTGAAACAGAAGATAAAAACATACCTGATCTATGCCCTCAGAGGGCAGAAGTCTCAGACAGGACAAAAACTATTTATTGCAGTCCATGGAAGAGAAAGGTTCATGACAGGCACCAAATTTTGCATCATAGATAATAAGCAGCTAAGTTTCCTTTCTTAGGGTTGTGCTCCATCTGAATATAACAGTGGCATGTATTAAATCCTGTGACAAAGGAGGTATTTTCCTGTGTTTTTACCACTAATACTGGCATGTCATGTACAAAGGAAGTAACATTTCAGAGATAAACGACTGAAATCAAACATGGGCATGCACTTTCAGGTGACCCTACCAAACATATTATGATCTGTATTTTAACATATACTTAAGACCATACTTAAAACCAAGCATACTTCATCCTCTTAGAATGATTTCCTTAGCAGTTTATTTTCTTTTCCTTTCTCTTAACTCGGGAGATGTTGTCTGTGATTTTATCATTCTCTTTTAAATTTTACATTTCTTGGAATCTTCAAAACCTCTTGCTTTCTTCTTTTCTTTTTGTTTTGTTTTCTTTTTTAGTCCCTTGATTAAAAGTTTTTTTTTAAACATCAGAGCTGACTTTTACCTAGCTTTTTCTCTTGCATAGTACTGCGGCTCATTGAATTTTGCTTTCGCAGTGTGGGTCAAATCTAGCTAATTCTATTCTATTGGTTTATTCCAATTACATTTGCTTTTCGTTTCCACACCGTTGCTCACTGTTACAAGGACCACTTCAAACACTATTGTTAAAAGGCTTTGGGGAAGTTTATCAACAACATAACCACTGTGGCTGCAAGACTTTTTTAGAAGAAAACTTACTGGTAAGTAAGACTTCTACTTTTTGTTTTATATGTACTCAGGTGAAATTTTCTTGCTAAATGCAGGTATTAAATTCAGATGAGTTGCAACTTCTCATCCTGAAATGTCCACCTGCTCAATTGATTTTTTTCATCAGCCCAGCCAGTAAATGTTTTAGCTGCATATATTATTTCTTACAGGCATATTATATTTTCAAGATGTCTTTTTTTTTCACTGCCTTTGGTATTCTGTAGTATGCACTCTTGCCTGAAACAGCTTCATCAATGGCATTGTCCCTACAAGGGTTGCTAATCACCTCTGTTTTTTAAACACCAAGAGTCTGCTCTCCAGACAGACACACACTCTTTCTTTATCTTTTACAATCCACTTTGTGTGGAGAGATTTTATTCTTTAAAATCTACTATGTAAATTATATCCTGATGATTATCCCTTTGATTACAACTTCTGGGGTCCTCTTTCCATTATCTTTCTCTCATGATCTTGACTGAAGGGTTTTGTGCCTGTTAGAATTATCTCTGCTAACAAGTCTCTGTTATACTTCCTTAGCACTCACCATCTAGTCTGCCCAGTACCCTGTTTCCACCTGTCTATGATATATCCTCAGGGAAATCCTGCTGCTAGTCTGTTCTTTTGTCTTAAATCTTTTTTTGCAATAGAAATCTTCTCTGACACCTCTATATTATCTCACACAACTAATCAGTCACCCTGTTATTCACCACACAATTTTGTGGTTATTTTTTGCTTTCTGCTTTTCTTTCCGTAAGCCTTCTCAGATCTCATTATTTCATTCTTGGTAATGTTTTGAAATCCCATTTCTTACATCAGTTTCATGCTGTAAAAATCTCAGAACATGTACTGGTCTTTCTCACATGTTCTGACCATTTTCTATTCTGACTCTCTACCACTCTTCCAGGTCATCCAGTATGCAGCACAGATGAAACTATTATGATGCCCAACCATGCAAGTCTCTAATCTGATTCTGGAGTGTTTTCACTCACTTCTACATCTTAGCATAAAATTCATACTTAGTGTGCTCTACTTACTCAATTTTTATAATTTACATAACTAAGCATGTATAACAGGCACAAAAAAATCTGTACGTATCAGTAGAATTAATGTTCTGTTAGGAATTTCTTTGCAGGTAGTGTAGGAGATGCACTTTTGAAGATTTTGTTACCCATTGCAGGATGGGCCTGAGTCCATAGTAATGTTCATAGATACAGCATCTGAGCATTGTCAGAATCTTGCTCAGATTTTAAATCAAATTTTAACAGACTATTTGTTCTTGCTATTTTTCAAGACATATATTTAACACTAGAACCTAGATTATAATCACTAAAAATAAAAAAAAGGGGATTATACAAAAAGCAAATATGTACAGTATAGTTCAGAAGCAGTTGCTCAATTTTTGGTTTTTATTTTAATGTTGCATGTTTTTTTCAAATAAAACACCTGGATTATGGTTTGGTTTTGCTTTGTTGTTTTAGTAATAGTACATCCATTAATACTGGGAAAAACAATAGCTTTCTATCTGTAATATTTGTCATTTTGAAAGATTCTGAAATATATTACAAACATAATCCAATATAATGTAGAGTGAAGCCCTCAGTCACCATGAAGACAGGCACAGTTTAAAAGCAAAAAAAGATATGGCATCCAAATGAAACTTCAGGGGCAGTTATTAAGGAAAGAAAATAACAAAACTGGTTAGAATTTGTCCAAAATACTGAAGTTAACAGTGCTGCTTCTTTCAAGACAGTCAATGTGTTTTAGTCATGAGAAATGTAACTGGCCCAAAGGGACTAAGGTGATGATTTGTTTCTGGTTGTCAGCATATTTTTACTGTGACAACATTTTTCTTACCTACTATAATCAACTCATGCAGCAGCAGCCTCTCTGCTTCACAGCTCCGACAGCAGGGTACTCCTGTCTCCTTTCCCATCATGTTGCAGTGGCTGTCAATGGTGCAGTAGAACTCCAGAATCAGAACTGTCACAGAAACACAAATATAAAATCATATTGTCAAACTGCCAAACATTTCACTGCAATGATATTTTCTTGTTAAATCTAGTCTGGTTTTAAATGTCCTAATCAATGGAACATTTTCTACTTCCCACAGGGAAGCTACAGAAAAAATGTTAGAAAAAGTCCTCATATGTAGATTTTTTTTCATTAGTATAGTCCTCCTATACTGCTTCAGAGGGAAGCAGTCATCATTGAATTTTCAACTGGTCTTTTTTTAGCTAGGTAGTTTTGTAGAGGTTCTGTGTGTTAACCTGCAGCTAGGCACCACACAGTTACTTGCTCATCCACCCCCACACCCTAGCAGGTTGGAGAACAGAACAGGAAGAGCTAAAGCAAGGAAATTCATGTGTTGAGATAAAGATAGTTTAATAAGCAAAGGAATGAGAGAAAATACAGAAAAAAAACCCCAAACAAAAAATACCCAACAATAATTTGAAATCAAGTTATGCAAAAGTAATCACTCACCACCTCCCAGCCATGAGCTCTCTGAGCAATGACTACCCATCTTCCCATCCCAACCCCCCCCCACTACCTTTAATTGCCAAGCATGATGTTATATAGCATGGAAAATCCCATTGGTTAGCTTGAATCAGCTGTCCTGGTTGTGTCCTCTCCCAGCTTCTTGTACATGCCCAATGTATTCACTGAGGAAACAAGGCTGGAAAAATAGGAAGGTCCCTATGCTATGCAAATATTTTCCAGCAATAGACAAAATATGATAATTAACACTTTTTTTTTTTTTTAAATCACAAATGCAAAACACATCACCATACTAGCTTCATGGGAAAAAAAAACCCAAAACCTCCATCTCAGCCAGATCCACTACAAAAGGTCATCCAAACAAGTAGCCCCTCATCCTACCTTAAGCTAATGAATAAAGTTAAAAATTTTGTAGCATGAATTTTCCAGGATAATCAGTGCAGTCTTACATAGTAAGGTATTAGGTACACTGGTCAAGAATTTCAGCAAACATTGGAAAAACATGGATTTTGTTTTATATATGTTCATTCCAGGTATTTATTGCCCTGAGGGACTCCCAGGACAAGCTGAAACTATCACAGTACAGAGGGGAATGTAATCTCTATAAAATGGGGTGTCAAAAAATTATTCAGCCCAAACTCACTGGAGAATTCTTTAGGAGCTTTAGGGTTGCTTTAAACCACAAGAGTAACATAATGTAGATTTAATGCAGCTACGAATAATGACTGAAATCTCTAAAGAATCTCAAGTTTTCTGCATTTTGGAAAATAAAAAGCTTAAGGCTCCAAGAAAATATTTTAGTGCTATCAGTAAATATATGTAGTCATAGTACAAAGACATCCAGAAGCTTTAGCTGTTAAATCACAAGTGTAACAGGTATTACAATCAACAGTTCAATGTATAGGGCACAACCATTTCAATTTTATAAGCCTGTATACTACAAGTATCTTTAAATCAGTTCAGCATTTGAGAGGAAGTACTGTTTCAGTTGTAATACCAGTTCACTGTTTATATAGGTTGCATTTACAGAGTACCATAGCTGTTGAGTTCTGCACAAACAGAAGTTAATGTACAGAAGTAAATGTCTGGGAGAACTCCATGGTATAAACCTTAAGAAAATATACGTATGTTCTATAACTAGATAGAGCTGTGTGTCTATCTGGGAAGAACACTATGGCTTCATTTGCTTAACTTTAAAAATTGTGTGTCAAAGTTAATATGATGATGAGAATCATGGAATCACTTGGTTGGGAAAGACCTTGGAGATCATCAAGCCCAGCTGTAGCTGGCTGCTACTAAACTATATGCCAAAGTACTTAATTGACCTGTCTTTTAAATATCTCCAGGGATGGTGTCTAAACCACCTCCCTGGTCAGCATATTCTGGTGCCTGATAACCCTTTTGATAAAGAAAGTTTTCCTAATGCCCAATATGAACCTCTCCTGGAGCAACTTGAGGCCATTCCCTCTCATCCTATCACCTGTCACTTGGGAGAAGAGACTAACACCCACCTCACCACAATCTCCTTTCAGGTAGTTGTAGACAGTGAAAACGTCTCCTCTCAGCCTCCTCTACTCCAGGTTAAACAGCCTCAGTTCCCTCAGCTGCTCCTCCTGAGACTTGTTCTCCAACCACTTCACCATCTTCATTGCTCTTCTCTGGACACACTTGAGGATCTCAATGTCTTTCTTGTAATGAGGAGCCCCAAACCGAAGACAGTATTTGAAGTTCAGCCTCAATGTCAAGCACAGGGGCACAATCAGTCCCCTGTTCCTGCTGACCATGTGTTTCAAATAAAGGCCAAGATGCCATTGGCCTTCTTGGCCATCTGGGCACACTGCTAACTCATATTCAGCCAGCTGTTGACCAACACCCTCAGGTCCTCTTCTTCCAGGCAGCTTTGTAGCCACTCTTCACCAAGCCTACCAAAAGTCTTCCCAAGACTCAGTGGCTAGCATCAAACCATAGATCCTGAAACAAAACACAGAGTATAAACTGAATGCATAATTTTCCTGTATTGAACAGAAAATGCAAAGATAATAATCACAAAATTAAGCCGCCAAGGTAGGCTTCTTATACATTGCCAACTGCAAGAGACAGACTTTATTGAAATACAGTAAAGAAAATAAGACTTTGGAGGACCTAATCATTCTATGAGGGAGTCAGTCCTCTGCATTGAGTGTCTGATTTATACTGACTAAGTTAAATTCCACACTCAGGTGATGTAAACAGTCTTACTTTATCAGTTCAGACAAGGACACTCAATGGGACCAGACTAAATTTACTAACGGAATATCTATAAAAGGTTGTAGCTTAAATACTGCTACTTTTGAGATATGGTCCCCAAAACTCTAAGCATGCCTGTGTCAGAGAAGGATTCTGTATTGACACCTTCAGCTCAAGTTAAGTGCCTAAGTATTTTTTTTTCTGGGCAACAGTTACCTAAGGCAACACCCTGGCTATTACAGCACTCACTCACAACACAGTTCAGTTTAGAGCAACTGTCAACATGATACAAAAATCACATTTCATTTGTCAAATAAATCCCCTAATCAATTGGCTGTTGGCTGTTCAGGAGTACTTTTTTGGTGAAGGTATACACATTTACAAAAAGAATTAAATTAATTAATGGGAATGTTTCTCTTAAAAATAATTAGTAAGGAAGAAATAGTGCCTATGCACATCACTTAGTTCTCCCTGTAACATTAGCATTATGCTGAATCTGGCTTTATATAACTACTACAAACACTGTCTTAAAAGGCTGTGTGGATTCCCTTTTTGTGTGTCATTCACTGTGGACAGCCTTTCACATGAGTGTTTTAGAAATAATTCCACATGCATGCTTGGGCAGTCCTTTGCCTCTAGTTGTATTAGCAGAACCAAATCCAAGTCCTAGGCTTTGTGATATGTGGACTAACTCATTTCACCATTGCCCTTTTCTGAGGTGTGAATGAATAATTTTGCCTACTCATGCCAGTCAAAGTTGAGAGGCAGTTCATTCAGCTGGTACAGACAACCCTCAGACAACAGATCTGCACCTGCTCTGAATCTTAACTTAAAGGATGGTTCTGTTTCAGCACATTTTTTTTCATAGTGTTGCCCTAGAGAACTGCAGCTTCAATGAACTCATTGTTTCCATCATTAACAGTTTGAATAATTCATTACTTAGCAGCAAACATCCCTCTTTGCTTTCTGTTTATTCCATTGCTTGTGCATTTCAAAATAAGTAAATCAATGAGTAATACAGTGTCTATATAGAAAACTACTTTTCTTACCCAAGAAAGATATTTGGCACAATAAATAGGGAACAAAGAGAAAGAAATTTTGTCTTTTTTGGTATTGTACAGAGTCCTTGTAGTATGTGTTTCAAAGTAACTGCTTTGACTACAAATAAATGTTTGACCAATAACAGTGAGCTGAATATGTAATGTATAATTGTAATTATAATTGATAAGTAACAAACAATAATTTTATAACTTCACTATAAAAGTAGACACAGAAAACTTCTAAGCTTTGGAAGCTGAAGATACAGATTAGTATCAGGACTAGAATTTTCACAAAGAAAAAATGAGCTCCTAATTTGCTCTAGTAAAAATAAGGAGGTACTAGAGAACATAATTCAGTTCAGCATCTGCCTCGTATGAGTTATGAATCATACACAATGGGAACTGTTCAATATCTAACCAAATATGTATGAGGTATTTCATAAAGCCATCCTTAAATTATTCTAAGTTTTCCCTATCTGAAATGACCTTTACTGCTTCATGTACTTGATTTCATTTCATTTTAAGCATTTTTTGGTAATAGATTTAAATGATGGGAACACAAATATCTCAGTAATGCATCTGAAATTATGGATAATAGAATAATTGGTAAGATCAAACTGCTGTTCAGGCATAAGATAAGATGATTAAGATATAAGATGTAAGATATAAGATAATTACTGTTCCTTTATATGGTAGTAAAATATACTGACAGTCTATTTTCATTATGGAGTAGCTCTGGAACTTAGCAGTAAGTATAGCATCATAAATAATTCTTGAAGCTTATAGCAACCATTTGTGTAGGCTAAGAAGATGCAAAAGCTTCTTTTATGTGCCTCCCTAGAATAGGAAAAATGTGAAAAAGTGATAAAAATGAAAGTATGATTCCTGTGAAAAAAGCCAATGAAGAATGTGTGACACAGAAATATAATGTACAAAACATAGTAGTAAACAAATGGAAATGCAATGAATAATGGTGAGTGAATAAAAAAACCCCAACAACATGGACAAATTCTAGTTAGCATGGGTTTATGCAAGAAGAGGACCTTAAAGTGCATAAAGGCTACCTACAAACCTGAAGAGGTTAATCTGCTGTTCTGAGACTAATAGTACTGAGGTTAAACTACAGGAATCATAGAATAAGATTCTGATTCTTGCTGAAGTTGTTAAGATTTTTGCAGTTAATTTCAGAGGGGCCAGGATTTCACCCAATACGTTAGCAAGTATGCATGTGAATAAATAAATATAAATATATTCACACAAGAGAAGATGTAAGATGCAAGGCAATAAAAAGGGTATTGTTAATACTAATATATTAGCAGTCCTTGGGCAATGAAAGATAAGATTAACTATGGGAATGAGTTGAGAGAATTGGGGTCCAATACTTTTTTTGGAAAATTCATTTTAATGGAGTTCTCATATTACTAATGCAAGTAAAAGTGCCAAACAGAGTTTTTAATAGAGTTTCTGCATAAATTATGCTTGTTTGATATTCATAAAAAGTCTCTTTCTCTCCATGCATAAGTGGGAGTGTCTCCTTTATAGATCTCTGGAGCATAAAACTACAGAAAGTGGGGGTAAAATGTGCCAAAATTTGGTGAAAAATACTTTCAAGAAGAGACTTAATTTTAAGATGCTAGAAACTTCCATGCAATTCATTGTATATAATGTGGAATATTTCATTTTACAGTTTACAAGTTTTTGGAAAGTATGCACAGCCTTTCCTGTGTTTTCAAGTCACATTTTCAAAGTGACCTAATTCAGATTCAGAGGCACGGGCTATGTAATTTGCTGTGCCCATTTGGCACTGTTCAACACACTGTAATAGACTAATTTCATTTGGAGTTTGGAAAAAATGCATTATTCATTTGTTAAAGGAAATGACAGGTGTATTAAGATAATTTTAAAAAAAAACTCCTATAGCACTATTGACATGAAAAAGACAAATGGAGAAAAACAACAGTGTCCGTAAGACTTATCAGGGCCTAATACTTATTGGGGTAAGGGGAAAGTGTAACTTTAAATAATAGTGGATGAGCACAGTCAAACTTCAGCTGGGAACTAAACAGGGAGATAGAACTCAATCCCAAAACAAAACAAAAAGTGGATTGTAGCAGTAATGTGCTAAAGGAATTCCATGGGGACCAAAGACTGAGCACTGAGACTTCAGTCAGGGGCTGTCCGTGTTGGTTCAGAGGTAACTGGGGTGGGCTTTAGTGGGGACCACCCTGCCCCGAGCATGGGAGCTACCTCCTAGCACTGGTCCCGCCCCACCACACCAGCCAGAACCCAGTCTGACTGCTCCAGTGCCGGGTGCATCATTGCCTCTCCTGAAATCGGGTATGCTACTGGGTAGTAGTAGTACATTTGTTTTCTAAGAGGTACCAGTGTTCTCAAACCCAATGTCATTACAAAAAAGTGGCTGCAAACAGCATGGAAAGTACTTCCTGAGTCTAGTGATAGTGTGCTGGGAAATGACCCCACTCTTCTTTCCCCAGGGGCTGGGATCCTCCTTTGGTACCTGCTGCTTTCTCGCAATCTTTAGGGTAGATACACTGATTTCAGTCACATGTTTTGACGCAGGAAGAGAAGATACCCCTCTGTAAATGACAAAACAACTCCAGCCATGACCACTTCATATGCAATCATGTGTTTGGGACCACAGGAGGAAGAAAAAGTGTCAAAATTGCTGATTCTCTTACTGAACAAATTATTATGCTTGAATTCTTGTTGCTTGTTTTCTGCTTAATTCCTACATGAATAAAGGATACTCTGCACACATTCTCAGGAGTATTTTAGAAAAAGTCAGCTAGATAATATTTAATGTAGTGGATTTCTAGGAGTGCCTCATTAGAAAGAGCAATACTAATTTTATATTAAAAATTAATTTACTACTGTTTGACTATAAAAGTCAGGGTAAATATAGTCTCAGATTTTTCTCCTGAGGCAAAACATAAGTTAAATTGTTACTGAACAAATTTGGTGTGATCCTTCTTACTGTCTTCCCCTTGCAGTAGCCCACAGTTTTAAGTTGTTATTAAATGATCAGATGGTTCTCAATGATCAGCACTATCTTCTTTTTCCTGTTTTTACAACTGAAAACTCATTTTCAGCCTTATTTTAGGGAGGCCCAAGAAGAAAAGAGAAAATAAAGAAAACTGAGAGGATTATCACAACTGCAGAAAACAGTAGGCTTGTTTGTTTGTTAATTAGATAGTGCCAAAAGACAAAAGTAATGAGGTGAAACATTCTTTTTAGTTAGGATGCAGTGAACTTCGATTTTCTAGACATGTAAGTCTGATACTGTTTCTGCCAAGCTAGCTTATCCCTCTATACTTGCAGCATCTGCTCTTGAAAGCTACTAGTCTGCTATAGATCCAAGGCAGACAAACATGCTGCCTGCCATTATTGAAAGATATTGAGATACAAATCACAATTCACAGAAACACAGAATCACAAGGTTGGAAAAGACCTCTTGGATCATTGAGTCCAACCATTCCTATCTGCCGCTAAACCATGTCCCTTGGCACCTCATCCACCCGTGTTTTAAACATCTCCAGGAATGGTGAATCAACCACCTCCCTGAACAGCCTGTTCCAGTGCACAATGACCCTTTCTGTGAAAAATGTTTTCCTAATGTTCAGACTAAACCTCCCCTGGTNCACATAATACTCCTCATAATACTTGTTCTCCAGCTCCTTCAGCAGCTTTGTTGCTCTTCTCTGGACACACTCCAGAGCTTCAACATCCTTCTTGTGGTAAGGGGCCCAGAACTGAATACAGGACTCAAGGAGCGGTCTCAGCAGTGCTGAGTACAAAGGCAGAATGTTATATTCTCTCCTTTTCTTCCTCTGCTCCTCATGCTGCATCCTTCCTCTCACTAAAGTCAGATTTGTACCTTTCATTCCTTTAAAATTCCTGGATGGAAAAACCTGGATAGTCTGATTACTACAATATCTCCCTGGAGTGAGAAAGCTGAGCCTCTGAAATATCCAAAGTCCTGAAATAAGATTATAAATCATGAGAACATAAAATAAATATAAGAAATTGCTATTTAAGTTCACTTTCTGGCTTGGAAGCCTTTTTAACAAGCATGATTTTCAGCTTTTTGTTGCAGAGGCCACGTCAGTCAAGACAGGGTCTCTGCTTTGCGAGCAGATGAGCATGTATGATAACCTAGTTGTAATGGAACATGAGTCATTTTACACTTTCCACAGGACAGATTTTATTCCTGTTGTAAATTTCTGTCTTGAAGAGACTCAGATTTCAACTAAAATGAGCATTGGGCAAGATGTGCTTATACCAATGTTTAGCAGCAGGACCACTAGCTAGACTAAAGGAAACGGCAAAGAAAACACATTACTCAAAATACATGTCACTAGAGTAACATGTGCCATTTTTACCTAGGGGAAATAGATCTTATTGAGCAAGAGGGCATTGTCTATCTTACATAATGTTGGTATTTGCTTTCTTTTAGAAATGCCTATTTAAAGGTAAATTTGGAACTCAGCAGGAAGGTGAGACCTCCAAGACAATCTCTGTGAGTTGAGGCTATGGACGTTAGTCTAAGCACAAGTATTTTCTTGGCTTTCTCTGGGAAGAACTCTCTACATAGGGGCTGGAGCAGTGAGAGGAAAGTGCCTGGTGTCTGGGATCCCCACATACGCATATACTTGCAGACAGACATTTTACTTTGGCAGGATGCCAAATTACTGAGTTCTTACTCCTGTATATTTTTCCTCACCCTCTGCAATAAATTACTGTCTATGTGACAGGTAGCTGCAGAGTGAGATGCAATTTTTTCGCAGCTTGCTAGCCATCAATCTCCTGAGCATTACTCATTTGCTGGCCACCAGCTCCCACTTTGGGAAGAACAAGTTCATCTTGTACAGGAAAGGCCAGAAATATCCACACCCCAAAAGTATCAGTATAGTTCTTCCACTTGCCTAAACCTGATTTTTTACGAGTTTCATGACTGGGGTTTTTTCCATTTTTTTTCTGTTTTTTTCTATCTTTATATTCATTTGTGGCCACAGCCTCTCTTTTTTCTGCTTTCTATTCTCCTGTAAAACAGGGATCCTCTGTAGTAAGCGTAATGCTTAGCTTGTTCTAAAATTCAGTCTTGACTTTTTCCAATCAGCTATAACAAATATAACTAATTCCATTTTTTTCCTTAACTTTCAAGATCATACTGTTTTATTTAACAGGAATTGGTTCAGTATTACATATTCACAATTTAAGTCACTTTTCCCCTGGGTATTGTAGTTTCTTTCTCACATTTTTGAGAATCTTGAGAGGCAATATTTGCCTGGGCATCAGTGTCCAAAGAAAGCCAAAGTCTTTCTTGCTTCGGAGGTGTTAGATTTCCTTTTGCAGTCTAACAAAGGCATAATATTAAAAACAAAACAAAACAAAACAAAATCATTAACGTTTCAATTTGAATTAACATAAACCGAAGATTTATATAATTCTACACTCTACACAGTGTGACACAAAGAAAAAGAAAGTTGTGAGAAGGTCTGAGGGTGTTCTGAGCACAATGGAGGAGATACGAATGGAATGGTTACTCTGAGGGACATTATGGTGTTGTCCTTATAGCACAATTTCAGTAAGTTGGAATAATACGACCTGTAGATGTACCTGCATCAGTGAAGAGAAAAAAAAAAACCACACTAAACCAAACAAACAAAAACCAAAACCCCAGAAAGTATAGTCAATATTATAAGCCAAATAGATCAAAGGTACTGTAGAAGATAATATGGGATCACATATGCAGCTAAAATTTGTGGTATAATTGTTAAAGAGTATCTTTGCTTTTACTTCTCTCTGACTACTTCACGTTGAATCTTTAGCTTTCTATCAAGGGACTGCACAAAAGATGTGAGTATCTGTAATTAATACTTTATATACATGACGTTAGCTGCCTATGTCTGTTTTTCCAACTAACCATGATAGAAAGTTTATTTTTACATCCTGTTATGTTGGATTTGTTTGTTTGCTTTGCAAGTCTAGTTTATTTGATCAGGCTAAGATGAAAAAATTACTCTTTTTCTTACTGTTTTAAAGCAATGTTGACATTTCTTAGCTCTAAATTTATGAGAAGCTCCAGCTCTAGTGAGATTTTCAAAACCACACAACTACCAAGGCTTGGAGGGTAAATCATGATTTGAAACAGGCAAACTGAAAAAAATGTGCTCTTCTGTAACAACTGTGTTATATGTAGTCTCATTTTCCTTTAAAATAACTTATTTGGCTATGTCTAGTGCAAAAAAATTATAGAAGGAAGGGAAGGTGAGTTGGTCAAATGAATAATTAAGTATCAAGAGACAAAGGCAGTTTCACAGCATTTTATTATTTGCAAACGGCTAAATCGCAAAGACTTGCAGGACTGACAAATCTTTATAATGAGATTATAATCTGTAGCAGAGCTGGGAAAGCTTGGGAAGAGCTGCCTGTAAAACAAGTTCTCAATTTATGTCTCTTTTTCTCCAAGATAATGGGCTCTTTTAGTGTAAACAAATTTTCATAGTAGTTACAAAACTGATTTTTTTTGTTAAAAAATGTGAAAATTTATGCTGGAATTTACATTCTCTCTGTGTAGGTACTGTTATGAAATAGTGATTTTCTTACTTGAGTCATAAAAATGAAATCTGATCATAAGCCTTACATTGGACTTTGGGATTTAGGTGCTCTTTTATATCTGGAAATTTGCTTCATGCCATAACCCAGCCACGTACTGGTGGATTTCATTGGAGGCAATGTGACTGATTTTAATAGATTTAAAAACACAGGTTTATTGTTTTCTCCAAGTTCTAACTTTCACCACATCACAATGCAACTGCTTTCTCTGTTGATCAAGATATTGTAACACGTATTTCCTTTTTCAGTTCCTAGTCTTGTTCCATGGCTTAAGGCTCATTTTGGTCTATTTTTGTTTTATAAAAATCTGAGAATTTAGTTATTTGGTTTTGGAATACAAAACTGACAGAGTTTTCAGTCTTGCTGTATTTTCATATTGTACATAGAGCAAAGCAGCTAGTGCTGTAGATTTCAAATGAAATTTTTTAATATATTCGCATTGACAAAAAAAAAGTTTCAAAAGAAGATAGGATGAATAACTTTGAAGTTGTGGAACTTTTCAATTCATGTCATATACATTAGCTCTTGCATATATTTTTCTGCAGCCTGAAGATAAACAGTTTCACTTACTATGTGTAAGTGCTCTCTTAATGCCTCCAATGTCTTCGACTTCCTATGCTGAATCCACTAATTTAAGGCTCTTTGTTGAGGTAATTTTAATTAAGTGTGCCTTAACTATTGATCACTTGTGGTTTTAAATGGATCTGTTGTGCATCAAGTTCTTTTATATTTTTAAACTGTTTCCTATGGCAGCCAGTTGGTAATCCAAAGCTACTGCCTCCTTTAAGAAAAAAACAAACAAACCCTACTGTTACGTTTTAAACCAATTGCTTAGTAGTTTTATTGAGACTTGGTAATAGTTCCATATTCTTTTTCCATTTTACTCATTATTTTGTCAGCCTCCATCTCACCTCATCCTTATCATTCACAGACTGAAGAGTCTGAAGCTTTTCAGTGTCTCCCTGTAAGAGAACTACTTTCTCTTTCATTGTTTTAATTGCCCTTCTGTACCTTCTCCAGCCGCACTCATTACATTTCATTTAACACAGGCTCAAATGAATTTTGTTAGCATAAAATAAAAGTTTCAGTTGAAAGATACATTTCATGCTGCAATTTATGCAGTGAATCAATAGGCATGGAAAGTATCTTTCATTTGTCTGTGAAAGAAGCAGTTATTCTCCTCTTGCTTGCATTAACTGAGTGAGGACAGAGGAGAGAATGAGTTTTTGAGGGTGGAGAAAGCCTTAATAGATAGCTATGAAAGGAGACTGAGAGGCATGCAGGATGGTAGAAGTTCCTAATCACAGTTTTTGAGGTAACATCCATAGCTGATTGGATAACTATAGAGGGAGAAAGAAAGCAGTATGTATGTGTAGTTATTGTGTAAATAAAGGTTCTCATACTGATCTCTTACAAATTTCATAACTGTGTTGTTATTTTAGAAGTTATAAGTAATTAAGTTTACTAGTATTATGATAACCTACTTTGAATCACATATACATTAAAGAAGACTAACAGGTATATTTGGGGATCATTATCCTTAAAAAACAGGACTGTAGTATGCACCCTATGTTCCAACCTGTTTCTCCTGCATCTTGAAGATGCATGTCTGTTCATAAGTGAGCAGGCTATTTAAAAATTTGAAGCAAAGTTCAGTCATAGAATGACGAGTAGCAACTAGGAAAGGTTTCTGGTTTGAGACAAAGTAATAAGGAAAATATTTCAGCTTCAAGTATCATAATAGAAAGTGTGAAAAATCTCTTTTAAGTAAGATTTCTGGATCGGAAGGAGCATTTTTGCTTAATGCAAAATTTATCCAGTCTGAAGTGAAGAATCCAAATCACTGGAAGGTGATTTTTATCATCACTGTAGTTTCCTGTAGATGGAATAATATAAGAGGAGCCACAGTACTAAATATAGGGATGAAAATGGATGCATTTCCCTTACCAGCGAGCAACAAACAGAACAAACAAGAAAAAGTGAGTCCTACTTCCAAACTTTGGACCAGAACCTTACTGAGAGAATTTTGAGATTCTTACTGCTAAGGCTTGGTTTGTAGATTGCCTCTTTAGTAGACACTGCAATTACTCAGTTACTGGATGTTAATTTCACACACAGTTCTCAGCCAGGACTTCTTTTATTTTGGTAGCCTATGGCATGTTCTAAAAAAAAAATAATAGTATTTTGTTCTAACATGCATAACAGGATTCTTAGGTGTTTTGTGCTTTCTTAATGTAAGAAGGCAACAATTATGGTCACAGGCAGTGGATTGCCTGTAGCCTTCAATTCCATACCTATTCAAGGTCTGAAAATGTTGGGTCATTTTTCTTGGCTTTTCTTTGGTTTGCTTGCGTGTTTGTGGAAATCATCAAGGCTGTCTCAGTTGTTTAGGAAAACTTAAAAATAGAAGAGAGAGATTCTGCATGCTGAAAATTTCTGTGGCATTGAACCGGGTAGATGAAGGATGATTTCTGTAACAATTTATTATAGACATCACCATCACCATTTTGGCAGGTTGTCAGAAGTGGATAGACAATGCTACAAGCCCAAACTCATTTACAGAAGGAAAGATATAAAAGAGCAATTCTCTTTCCCTAGCCAACGCTTTTGACTTTCAGCCGAACAGTCTTCTTTTCACCTTTGCTATAGAAATATCACAGCCCCTCTCCTGATCATTACCTTAACATTGCTTTTCTCTGGCAGAAGTCACTTCTCTTTTGTATTTGTCTAAGTATCTGTCACTAACTCTGCAACAAGTTTGTCATTTGGAAAATCTTTGAATAATTCTGCTTTACCTGAGACAGGAGGCACAGGGGTTATTTTGGGCTTCTGAATAAAAGGAAAAAAAGCCTGAAATATTATTTCTGCCTGAGTTAAAGACCATATTAAACACCGTCAAAAAATTCTAATGAATCAAATACTTTTGAGGCCACAGTGGTCAAATTATTGATTTTTTTCCCAAATATAGTGGATTTGTCTAATTAAATCCAGACTTAATTAAAGACTTGGGTATATTTTATTGTTGGAGACATATTTCTTTATAAAGGATTTGAGCTCAATTAATTATGCAATACTTGACATATGATAATGCCCTTAAAATTTCTGAGCTTATTTAGATTTTACTGTTGGCAGCCTGAATTATAATGGCTGCTAAAAGAAAATCTTAGGTTCTTCTGAAACTGAGTAGCTGGTTTCAGAAAGTACAATGCATTTTATCCTTAGAAAAGCTAACAAGATTGCAAAGTAATAAAAAGTATAATTCTGAATTATCTGACCTTCTTTCATTAAACGGACTGATTTTATGCTAATGACTTAAAAGTCATCTTTCCTTACATAATTTGCTCCAATGCAGCTATACTTTTAATTTCAGCTTTAGTTTATACGATTGCAAAATATGAGGTATAATAAAATAGATCTGTTTCTTCTCTTCTCCCAAGAGACAACTGTCATTTTACTAAGGTTCATATTCTGTCATGTTGATTATTTGTTGATCTTAAACTTGCCTGGATGTTCCCTACACAGTGACAGATCAACAGCTTCAAAGATTTCTCTTTGCTAGTACATTTTTGTCACTAGATATTCAAAAACAGTTCCTGATTTATTGAATATAAATAGTTCATTTCATCAAGTTCACTTTTTATGCAAGTATGTCCGGTGAAAACTTGTATGCTTCAGCTAAAAATACTTTGAATTTTTATGATTACTGCGATTTCTCTTGCAAAGACATTAAGAATGCTTTAGAAACATGAATTAAGTTTACAAAACCTTTGTAGAGCAACTCTTAATTTTTATACATATCTTCAAAGTGGATATTCTGAAGGGCAAAGATTGTAAGCGATTTGTCTAAATTCAGAGAATCAATACAAATGACAGTCAAATCCTCACCCTAGTTTAATTAGTAGATCACAGGCCTTGAGTTCTCTCTAACAGTATGAAAATACAATTCTGTCTTGAAAAGTGATTCCATAGAAGCAGTTGCAATATTTATGAATCATTGCTTCTATGAATATTCCTGCAAAAAAATTTGCTGCAGTAAGAATTCATTTACTGACATTGCAAATAACTTGTACAAAGGACCCTTTAAAATGGAGGAATCAAAATGACCGTTATTCACTATTAATACCTTGATTATCAATGTTTTTTGTAGAGTACTATCTAAATGGGATGCCATGTAATTCAGTTCCAGCCACTTACTGCTGGGATTTCAAGCAATTTTGCTAGGTCAGGTTGAAGTATATCAAATTCATAGAATCATAGAACCTCCAGGTTGGAAAAGACCCACCAGATCATCGGGTCCAACCAGTCTTATCCAACAGTAAACCATGCCCCTTAGTACTTCATCCACCTGTGCCTTAAACATCGCCAGGGAAGGTGACTCAACCACCTCTCTGGGTAGCCTCTGTCAGTGTCCAATGACCCTTTCTGTGAATTTTTTTTTCCCTAATGTTCAGCCTAAACCTCCCCTGGTGGAGCTTGAAGCCATTCCCTCTCATCCTGTCTTGTCTTCACTGAAGACATGGATGAACCATCGTCCATCACTATTTAAAGTTCATATTTTGTATGGAAAAACTCTTAACCAGGGGAAAAGACAATAAAATATATATAAATATATATAAATATATATAAATATATATAAAATATATAACCGAAATCTGTTAAAAAAAAGAAAACATCTCCTCTTAAAGCCAAAGATTAGCTGCGCCTGTTATTAAAGCAAATAGTCAATATGCCCTTCACAGGAACTCAACTGTCGAACTCCTGAAAATCTAATAATTCCTCTAGTCCTTACAAATTCAATCCATTATCCAGAGGAAGTCTATCTATGCTGGCTGCTAGAACTTTCTCAAGAGATGGGCTAATTTGGCCCATGAGACTTTCGAGGAGACTTCAGTAGTTTTCCAACTGCTAAGTTGTCATTGTTGCAGGAGAGGAAAGATGGGCATTTTGCTGTCAGCCCACAATTCTATTCATGCTGTGTTATGTAGGTATGTTATGAAATAGTCTTGGCTTACGCTATCATACTGTCTTCCTTTGCAGCAATACAGAATGCAAAGCCTGAAGCAGTCTTCTCTTCAGGTAGAGGAATCTGCCAGCAGAACATTCTTCCATGAACCTGGAGTCTGGCTAAGCTGCACTGTAGTCTTTGTAATGTTATTTTTTGAAAAATCCTTCTAATTATGAAAAAAATATATGTAGAAAATTATACCTCTTTGAACCCATTACCATTTACAAATTGTTTTTTTAAAACCAAAATCTCTATTCCAGACAGAATTTTTGTCACAAAAGATAATAGTGCTAGAGACATCATGAAATGGAGTACAGTTCTTCTGAGTCATTATCAATATTGTGTCAGTATGTGAAGCTGTAAACTCAAATCTGGGAAGAGATAATTAGTTCGTTATTATAATATGCCTTATCAGTGATTATCCATGCTTCCCTTTAACATTTTTTCTTGTTTTCACTGGCAATGGAAATATGATAGCAGATGAATATTACTTTATTTACATAAATTCACTCAATAAATACAGTGCTTAAATATATTTAAGCATGCTAGGCAACCTTTCAATTTTTCTTGTAAAGAATAATGACATTTGCTTGTTATTCACATTTCACATTATTTCCTAGTTCACATCTGCCTATGATTAAGCACTGTGAATACAGCATCATCTCCTGCTTTCAGTATAAAAACAAGTAAATGCTTTTTTAATATACTTGTAAACAATTAAAAATCAGCGTAAACATTGCTGTGCATATATGTGAGAAACACTTCACAGTGCTGTGAAATAACCCTTAAGATATTAGAAAAGAAACTAAAGTGCAATATCTCTTCATGAAGAAAAAAAAAATGACAAAAAAGCTATTCCTCCAACCATGAAATAGGATGCATACCTCTCCACTGAAAAATATGCCACCATTGCCCTACATATGGATACTTCATAGATAAGTTTTTAACAACAGCCCTGGTTTAAGAACAGGGCCGAAGGAAAAACATGAGTTGCAATATGGAAAATTCCCATTAGATATAATGAAAAATGTTTCCACTCTGAAGGTGGTAAAATACTGAAGCAGGAAATGAAAGTTTGTGGCATCTATGCTTGAAGTTATTGAGGTCTGATTGGACACAGCCCTGAGAAACCTGCTGTAGCTGGCACACATTTGAACAAGCGCTTGGTCTAAAAGTCCTCCACAGGTCTTTTCCAACCTCACAGTTCTGTGATTATGTAAGTCTGTTTACATATATGGGCATACTTGTTGTTTTGTGTTTAGGGCACTTGTATCTTTGGGCCATTTTTTGTTCCCTTAAAATAAATTAAAAAAAAGAAAGGTTGGTCATCTAGGCTGGACAATTCTTCTTCTGCTTAATTCTGTAGGAGTCTAAAGATGAAAGCTAAATGTTATGGAAAATGTCCAGCTCTTTTTACTGAAGGCAGAGACTTATCCAAGTTTGCTATCTTGAAAGACACCCTATAATAAAGATGTAAAGTCACCCACATGCTTTGAATAATATGCATTTTTATAATATAAAAGAAACAGGGAGAGAATTAGAGTAAAACTTGATCATGAAGTTTCCTTGCATTAGCAATAATGAATCCATTTTTTCTTATTATCAGTATGTACTTGTAACTAGATGAGTCTATGTGATAGATAAAATGCTGGTTTAGGTTTTTAAGAGCTAAATTTGCCTGCTAATGAAATTGTAATGTCATCACTGATAGAGATGTTTACGAAACTGAGATTTTGATATTTAAACTGAAAGCATGGGACTTATGCACTGTGTTACTTGGCTACCTAGAAGTTTACAAAATGGGCAAATACAAAATTAAAATAAGAGGGTAGATAAGGGCTGCTTTAGGGCTTACTGAGGAGAAGACTTGGAAGAGAGATAGGTTGGTTTTGATCACAGAAAAACACGATTTTCTGAAGTTTAAGTAGACCTCTTAGTATATGAATCTTCCAGTCTAACCTAGGAAACAATGCTCAGATCGTAAGCTACTATCATCTTCTGACTTCAGTTTGACCTTTTGATATGCTATGTGAGTAAACATAAGACCTACAATTCTCTCTGAGAAAGATTGTCCTGAACATCTCCCTGTTGACAGCTAGAAAGAGAAATCGAGTTGAAAAAGGACAAGTAACTGGAGTAATTTCTAACAATCACGAGAGTTCAGGAAAATGGTATTACAATTGTCCTTTGTCTCAGAATAAGAAAATGACCAATCAACAGTGTATGCTTCCAAGTTTGCAGTGGGGAAACATGAAATGTTTGAGGGACATGGTTTAGTGTTTTGTGGGAGTGGTTGGACTCGATGATCCAGTGGGTCTCTTCCAACCCGGTGATTCTGTGATTCTGTGATTCTGTGATTCTGTGAAATCTGATACCAGGATGTATCATCATCAACATCCTCTGTTGTGGTTCTGTTTGTTTGTTATTGAAGGGGTCCCATGGTGATGATACCTAAACAGTATTTCAACATTTCTGTGCTTTTAAAAAAAATAATTCAGGGCAGCTGTGTATGTATTGTGGGGTTTTTTCCATACAAAAGGTCTTAATTACATTTTTGGGGTCTTAATTTGAGGTCTTTCAGTGATTAGGTTTAAAACCAATATGAAATAGGCATGAACAGTGAACAAACAACAGTGTACGCAGCACCAACATAGAGAACTGCAATATTAAGTTATATGCAAATGCTGTAAGCTTTGAAGTCCTCTTAGCTTCATTCCTAATACACACACATTTTTGAAATGTCATCGTGTTTTAGGTTATAAATCAAATTTCTTTTTATTTTACAGGAAACTCTACATAATGTCTAATTAGCTTCCTTTCCTCTTGCATTCTCTTACTATCCTTATGTGGCAGAAGAGTCACAGGATGACTAAGTCGTGTTCCAGAATGCCAATTCCATCTAAGTGCACACTTAAAAAAAAAGAAAAAGAAGACTAAATTGAGCCTTGCACTGCGACATAATTCTTTTGTGAACTAAAGCACTTTGCTTTACAGAAATAACAGTAAAAAAATAATTGGATGTTGGACAGCTTTGAGAAGTTCACATAAACATATTAAAAGAATATTAAAAGAGATATTTGTCACTTGTGAACTTCTACATCTTCTAAGATAGAATCACAGTATAAGTCATGTTCAATGCATTCAGGATTACATCTTTATTCTTTGTCAGACTGCCATCTCTTGCATTAAACTCATCATTTTTTCAAAGTTCCAGTACAAAACAGCATGTATCAGATGGCCCCCATATAAAGATAAGAAACCATCTCACACTGCAGGATGCAGAAAGGAAATTTAACTGTTTAATGTATTGTGGTTTTATTTTTCTTTTTCATTCTTGAACATAACAAGACTTCGTCTCTCTTACACATTGATTTTACAGACTGTGCATGAATACCTTCTCCTAATGACATTCCCCATGAGTTGCAGCCTACATTTTAAAAAAAGAGAAGTGATTTGGGGTTCTGTTATTTCTGGAAACCTAATTTTGAGTTACCTCTGAAAAGGCCTGATTTTCAAAAAAAGGACTTAGCATTTGCCTACTAAAAATTAGAATGATTTAAAGAGGCTCTGGAAGGATAGGATAGTTTCAGGTCGGTTTTTTAAATTGTAAAGGTGCAGAACCCCGAACAATCAGACCTCACTCATTCATGTTTGCTGTAATTTTCTGCCAATTGCTTTGAGCATGAGAAAAGGTCATCATCTAGAGCATCATTCTGGTAATGAAAAGTACAAAGGTCTTATACTGTTCAACTTAGGTCTCTAATTTGTGTAAATACACAAATAAATACATACAACAAAAAAACATGCAACAAAAAAATCCCCAAGAATTGTGTAGATAGATGTACAATAGTGCTTCCACAAAAATGTGGATTTTTTTTCCTGGAAATAAAAGAATTGTGGAATAGTTAGGGTTGAAAGGCACCTATAATGTTATCTAGTCTAATCCTCTTACAGTGAGTAGGAATATCTTCAACCAGATAAGGTTGCTCAGAACCCCATCCAATCTGACCTTGAAGATTTCCAGGAATAGGGAATCTGCCACATCTATGGGCAATCTATTCCTGTGTCTTATCCCTCTCATTGTAATAAATTTCTGCCAGTCTGAATCTAATTGCTTTTAGTTTAAAACCATTACCCTTTGTCCTATCACAACAAGCCCTGCTAAAATATTTGTCCTAATCTTTCTCATAAGCCCCCTTTCAAGTTCTTAAAGGCTGCAATAAGGTCTCCTAGGAGCCTTCTCTCCTCCGGGCTGAACAATCTCAATTCTCAGCCTTTCTTCAGAGAAGAGGTGTTCCATCCCTCTGATCATCTTTGTGGCCCTCCTCCGGACCCAGTTCAACAGGTCCATGACTTTTTTTGTGCTGAGGATTCCAGAGCTGAAGTCAGTCTTCCAGGTGAGATCTCATCAGAGTAAGGTAGGGTAGAGTAGGGTAGGGTAGAGTAGGGTAGAGTAGAGTAGAGTAGAGTAGAGTAGAGTAGAGTAGAGTAGAGTAGAGTAGAGTAGAGTAGAGTAGCAGAATCACCTTCCTCAAACTGCTGGCCCTGCTTCTTTTGCACAGTCCAGGATATAGATGTCTATCTGGGCTGCAAGCACATATTGCCATTTCACATCCAGCTTTTCATCCACTGTATCCCCAAGTACAAAAAAAATTTTTCCTTTACTTCTGACACAGGAACATCATGACTTTGCTTTGATCAAGATCTGAGTAAATCAACATGATGATATGTGGATGATAACATAATTAAAGCAAAAACTGAGTGTAGTGATGCTCAGTTCTGATCAAGAAGTGACAGAACAATACTTGAAACTGCTAGAAAGGTGCAATGTGATAATGATTTGATTGCATGTGATCTGGCTATTTATCCTCAACAGAAACAAAGATGGGGAAAAAGTTGTTACATAAATATCTGATGCCTTCAAGAAGTGGGGTGCCTAGCTTGGGAAAGTTACATGTTGGTGCTCAGCTGCTGCCCTGAACCAGACATTGAGATCACCCTGTGCTCCCATGGCTAAACGATGCTGGTCACTGCAACAATAACTGGGGCAGGTGTTAGTTAATTTTGTGGGTGTGCATGGGGCTAAGCTTTTCCTGACACTGANGCTCCTGAGTGCTAAGAATACCATACGAGATGATAAGCATCCTCAACTTCCAATGAATTTAGCAAAATAAAGAGCACTCATTACCTGTGAGGAGGTGCTGCATCCTTAAATAATAGATATCTCAATAAAAAAATTTACTGTTAAAAGCATTGTATGCTACTTATTGTTTTCATTATTCATCTTTGGCAAGAACATATGGTTGGCTTAATGAAATGTATATTGATATCATGGTACCAGATATGATAGATTCAGTAGATGCCAAAACTAGTTTGTAGAAATATAGATCCTATGCTTGGGAAACAGTGACATTTAGATTTCTTGCCAACTTTCTAAAAGGTAGAGAAAAATAAAGGCACACATGGCAGACATCAGTAGCTATGACTGGTGCAGTAATGATAGTTTGTCCTTTGGGAGCTGCATATTCCCAAAAAGATTTTGGGTTGATCCATGTCATATGTGGAAGATGCAGATCCACTAGGTTGTTTCTTTCATGACTGCTTTCCCCTCTCTTTTTTTAGCACTTATTTCAGTACCTGGAAATCAAAAGTATCCCAAGATTTTATAATCATTGAATATTCCACTACCTAAAAAAAAGAGGGAGATTTGAATTTGAGGGGGTTTCATTAGTGTTTCCCTTAGCTTTCTTGTCCTTTAGGGCACATTTTCAGTGATATTTTGAAGCTTTTTTTTCCATTAGTTGAATTACAAGCATAAGCTGAGATTTTCATAGGGGCTTTGAATTCTTGCCTCAGGATCTTCCAGAAAAACAGCATCTATCATGCGACTTACATTTATAATCTTAGCAAGGGACATACCTAGACTCCTAAGGACATGTCCATAACATACAGTAGACTGAATAACATTGAAGCTGGGAGGAACCTTGCTAGTTTTGGAACCACAGATAACATAACTGATGACATTTTTGTACTTTTCTGACTTTGTCAGCACACCTGCTGATTCTGAGGCTAGAAATGGTACTGCACTGAACTTTTGATGCAGCCCTCTCTCTGTGCACCCTAGCATATGGGTAAACTTAGCCATGAGTAATTATGTACTAAAATATTATCAGTTACCATGGAATAAATATCTGAGGAAATAAAAATCACTTTCTTCCTAGCTTGGTGGGAGCACATTATTGTTTAAGCTTCCATTTCCTATCACTGAAGGTCTTTTCACCTCGAAGACCTGGAAGCATTTCTTCAAAATAGATTTTAACTTTTCTGACATAATTTTTTCTTTGAAGCCAGATAATTGCCTTTAGTGGAATGATTTCAGTTGCCTGGTGAACCGCCTCTTGGGTTTTGATGTATGAAAAGAATAAGCAATCGAGGCTACTTTTTAGAATTTCAAAAATACAAGGATATTCAATTTTCTACTGCTGGTCTTGGGCTTCCTATTATTTCAGGCTAGGTCAAGTAAAAAAGATTTTCACTGGTAAACTAAAAACTTCCATTATTTTTTTAATGGAATGATTCTGTTACTGCTTAACAACCTCAATGATTCTAGTATTATAATCTTATAATGCTTCTACTCAAATAGGATGTTTATGTCATTAATATTTTTTATGGAAAACAAAACTTAGAAATAACCATGTCCTGAATGATCATATTTGGACTTATGAGAAAAGCTTCAGATAATAATAATGTATAGGGTCAAATTAATGAGATATTGAAAATAAGGAAGTATTATTTTGGTTATTCCCTCTTTAACTTTGTAACATCTACATCATCAGAGGGCTATGGGGCTTGGGAGGTTTAGTTCATAGCTCTGTCTTGTGGCTTAAATACTGTCTATGCAGTGTCTTGCACAAAAACTCCACAGTCTTGCTCTGACTGTAGTCTACATTGAAAGGTACCTTCATGAAAAGTAGTTAGGACAGGACCAAGCAGAAACCAATAAACGTAAATGAGGGGCAAACTTAACACTGCTACTTTGGCTTCTGTGCACCATGAACTATATTGTACAGACTCCAGCTAATCCTGTGTACAGAAAGATCAATCTAAAATCTGCTGGCCAAACAGAATGTAAGCAATACTCACATGGCATTTGGGAAGTAAATGCAGTTCACATTGTATTTTTGTACTTTCAGTGGAGGGGGAGAGATGTTTAATGTTGAATTGAGAGGATGGGAGCAAAACTTAAGGAAAATTCTAAATCTTGTGTTTGAGTTAGAATTATAGAATCATGGAATAACAGAATAGTTTAGGTTGAAAGGGACTTTAAAGAAAGATCACCTAGTTCTAACTGCCCTGCCATGGGCAGGGATACCTCCTACTAGATCAGGTTGCTGAAGGCCCTATCTGACCTGGCCTTGAACACCTCCAGGGATGTGGCAGCCACAACTTCCCTTAGCAACCTGTTCCAGTGCCTCAGCCCTCTCATGGTGAAGAAATTCTTCCTTATGTCTAGCTTAAATCTGTCCCTCTCCAGTTTATACCTGTTCCTCCTTGTCCTGTCACTTCAAGTCTTTGTAAACAGTTCCTCCCCAGCTTTCTTGTAGGCCCCTTTCAGATACGGAAAGGTTAGTATAAGATCTCCTTGGAGCCTTCTCTTCTCCAGGATGAACAAGCCCAACTTTCTTAGCCTGTCCTCATGTTGGAAGTGCTCCAGCTCTTGGATCACCTTTGTAGCCCTCCTCTGGATCCATTCTAACAGTTCCATATACTTCTTATGTTGAGGATTCCAGAACTGGACCTGATACTCCAGAGGAGGTCTCATGAGAGAGGAATAGAAGGGCAGAATCATACTCCTCGACCTGCTGACCACGCTTCTTTTGATGCAGCCCAGGATACAGTTGGCCTTCTGGGTTGCAAGTGCACATTACTGTCTCATGTCAAGCTTTTTATAAATCAGCACCCCAAAGTCCTTCTCTGCAGGGCAGCTCTCAAGCACGTCATCCCCAATTGCATACTGAAACCATGGATTGCCCTGAC
This sequence comes from Piaya cayana, assembly GCA_013389865.1. Classification (NCBI taxonomy): domain Eukaryota; kingdom Metazoa; phylum Chordata; class Aves; order Cuculiformes; family Coccyzidae; genus Piaya; species Piaya cayana. Next base: position 116,868 of record WAAB01017516.1, read on the forward strand.
CAGGGTGTAGGACTTTGCACTTGGCCTTGTTGAACCTCATGAGGCTCTCAGAGTCCCACTTCTCCAGCCTGTCCAGGTCCCTCCAGTTGACATCCTGTCTTTCTTGTGTGGCAACTGCACCAGTCATCTTGATGTCATCTGCAAACTTGCTGAGTGGTTTAGAATGTCCATTACAGATTTAGCCATTATGCTACGGACAAAGTGTTAGATTTTCCTTGTATCTCAGAAAAAAAATATTTCAAAGCTGAAATATCTAAAAGGTTTATGCAATTAAAGATGACTTACTTCCATTGAATTTGTTTGAATTTTCTTCTGTGTAGGTATCGTATCCTTCCAGAATATTAAAAGATGTGTTATACTTTATAGTTATGCTAATTTGACACAAATACTGATTTCATTGATGCATTTTTATATTTTTATTTGTTACATTCACTTTTCTCATTTACGTCTTGTTTTCTTGCAAGATGGGAAGACAAATTCCTGGCCTATAAGAAAAACTGAAAAGCTTTTTTCAGTGGCTTCTGTTAAACATGCACATCACCTTCTAGCATTTCCCAACATGTGAAAATACAGTTTGTTCTTTTTCACTTTTATCTATGTCTTTCCCTTTTATAAACCTTATTTAGGAACTACATAGGCATATGATATATCGATATTGACCTGAAGTTAGTTTCATTAACAACACTTTTCATCCTTCTTATGAGTCAGAGAAGGAAGAAACACAGGCATATGTGTAAAACTTTCCTACATTTCAGAACCTAGCTGTAATATTTCTGATCCTAATGTTCACAGTTCAGAAGTACTTCAAATGTCTGTGTTCCTTAATGTGTAGTGTTCGTGATGATTTGGGCTCTCTTAGATCTCCATTCAAACAGTTCTGTGAGCAGCGTTGCAGTTAAAATCTTCTCACTGAAGCTCATTGAATTGCCTACATATTTACACATTCTATTAAGGAGGTAAGAGTAGTAGTGAGTCATAATAATGCATGGCGCTCGTCTCAGCCAGAGCACATATTTCATTTATCTGCTACTAAAAAATGTGTTCCATCCAGGTTTACTTTGATATTTATTAGAGAGTATCAAAGAACATCACCTTCTGAGACACATTAAATGATCAGAGAAGTACATGTTTGCTGTAATCTTATGTCCATGATTCCAGGCCATCATGCTTGGTTTTTTTCCCCTGTGGATAAGACCAACATGAACCACAAAGAAAAAAGTTCACATCAATAAACCTTCTGAGAATTAATGAAAAAGGGATAGAGAGATTCTTCTTGCACTGATATTTGGGAAGCATAACTCTGAATCTGGAGGACCAAAATGTGTGATAGAATGTGTCACAAAGACTGAGAGACATGGCAGAAGCAGCATGGAAATCAAAAGACTTTGAGGTGACGGTTGCTTTTGGTCTAGCAGATTCAGAGTTACTATAAAAATTATAGTCAAACAGCCTTTGATAAAAATGCCACGTGTTGATCTTCATTTTCTTTAAGAATTTTCTTTCAGTAATATCATGCATTTTAAATGTTTTGGATAAATTATGATTTTCTGTATTTTTAAAACTTATTAGGGAGGGATTAAGTTATTCTTACGGGATTTTTTTCAACAACTATAGCTGTCTTTTTCATTATGAATTTTCTCCTGTTCTTTCATTTTTACAAATTTGTTCATTTTTAGGTATTTCCAAAATCATTTATGTACACATTCCAGCCATTTTGAATTTTTTTTTTGATAGTTTGGGGTAGGTAGGATTTTACATTGATTTACTATATGGTTTCATATTTGTAATGACTTATCTCTCTGCCCCTTAGACCAAAGGCCACTTCAAAAAAACTTTTCATAGAGGTCCTGATTTTGCAAAATATTGCTTGCTGTCAAAAATCATATGAAGTTATGATCAACTATCTATTGCTTTCTGCTTCTCCTTTTGCCTACTGCTCATTACATTTCCCAATCATTCATTATTTCTCAAGTAGCTGGATTTCAACAGACCCAGTGATGGACTAAGTTAACCCGAAATTTGAGTATACCAGTCACTGATTGCGAGTTCTAATCTCATACTGAAATAATTTGGATTTTGACATATCTTTCCATGCACTTGTCTATGTTTAGGCTCATTTTTTTTCCCTGTAATTATTCTTTTGTTACTAGGCAATCACTTCCCAGAAGATTATTTAGTCTCAGTGACAAAGACTATAAGAAAGCTTATTATCCTCCATGATTTGACTTGTATATCAGACTGAATGTTGGTGCTAATGTTCTTGTCTTGACCTAAAAACTATTGTGACCTCGATCCTTAATTTTCTGCCCTGATGCTATCTGATTGAGGTCACTTCAGAAATATTTCTTAGAATTTCTTTTAGAAACAAGGCAGTGCCTCAATGATGTAGTCTTTCTCCAAGAAGCTTTCTATGTACTTGTCAATTTGAGCCAAATATACAGGGGTAAAATGCCACAAAGATAATTAAAATCCAGCCAGTTTTATGAGGTCAGCAATGACTAGTTTTGCATGGCCAGCTGTTAAGTCTATCAGGACATGCGCGTTGTTGGCTAACAGGGGCACAGGCAGCCCGCACACAGCCACAGCATATGCTGTTGCTTGTCCATCTGGGGCAGCTGTGCAGTAATCTACTGGAGAGGAACTGAAAGATTTACAAGGGTGTGAGAAGAAAAGACACAGAAACATGATTCTAAGGTAATTAAAAACTTGAAGGATGCACAATATTACAGATTTGTTGTGCTGCAATGCTTTTTGCTATTAAGTCATTCCATACAAGTGTCATTTATTTGGCAAATGTAGATTTTGTTTACATGAAATGAATGACCTGAGACAGAAAAGTGCTAGGGTGCTAAAATATTAGGGTAAATAAGGCTGGTTTGTTTTTTAATTATGTTATTTTTTTATTATTATTTTCTAAAATAGTAGTCTTAAAGGAAATAGCTGTAGTAATTTTATCTTACCAGACCCCTCCAAAAATCTCTGAACCACCACTGACTACTTCAGTGAAATCTTTACTGTAAAAGGTTTAGCTTTTTGTCTATCAGATCTTTCTTCAGAGCTGAAATTGGCAAACTATTTAGACCTTTTATTCTTGGAAATGATATATAAGCAACTTTAAACTGTTATTTTGCAATTGTTATCTGAAGACTCCATACAAACATATGGTAGGCAAGAAGTTGTTTGACGCATTCACTTTGAAGATGACTTCAACTATTTGAAGTTCATTATTCACAGGCAGCGACAGACCCCTACCATTTCACACAGTCTCAACTGCTCTCTGATTGAATGACTGAAGCTTTACTAGGAAGGAATTTTTGAAGATCAGATAGATATCATATCAATATTCATGTGCAAACTCAGGTATTTCCCTAAGGAGTTGACATATCACAACATTTGTTTTGATCAGAAAACTCTTTTCGTTAATGTTCATGGACAAAAACACATAAGAATTTTGCAGACTACTTGTGCATTTATAGCTGTAAAAGGTCTAAAGTTGTAATAGGAAAAAAAAACCCTGGGAAATACAGCGTCTTTTATTTAAATTGCATAGTTAATAAAATTAAAGGGAAAAAACCTAAATTTGCATCCCTCCTCCTAAGTATCGTCAAACTTATTTCTTTTATTTCCAAATATACTTGGTTCTGTGTCTTTTTATTTTTCAAGGATTCTCCCTAAGTCTTGGGGGTTTTATTACTGAAATTCATATTACCTTCCCAGCACATGCAAACCTGTTTTAAATTCAGAGGCCTGGATTCAGTGTGCAAATCTGTGTTCTCAACTAAACAAGCAGGCCTCAGCCTGGCTCAGGATCATCCCAAACAACATGAAGTCAAGAGAGAGGCTACATTTTCAGCTGTGTTCAAATTACAGTTATTTAAATTTTTTGAAAATATTAATTGACCATTTAATGCTCTAGAAAAAGGGTCATCTGTGATCAAGGTGGTTTTCATTTCTAACCAGAGAAATATGCAATTAACTTTTGAGAATTCATTTTCTGCCACTGCTGTTGACTATTTCCTTAATGTCATGTATCAAAGTGGATATATGGGGATATGATTTTGACTTTTCAGCCAATGTGAAACATATTCTATCATCTTGTCTTAGATCACCACAGAGCACAAGCTGAGAACTTCTGATTTTAATTGTATTCAGAGCATCAATTTTTATGGTGTATCTCTCCTATAAAACTTTGCTTAGTATGGCAGATTCTATGCATCCATCATGTTTATACTTCAAGGGCCATCAGACAACTTGCTTTACCAGAGGAGATAACTTACTGTACCAGAGAAGACAGTTTAGTAAACGTCTTAAGGGAGCCATGCTATTATCTGTGTAAAAGAATAGTTTGTATTGGTAGCTTTGTTGAACACAAACCAAAATGATACTGTTTACAAATGAAAGATCTGAGATGGGATCTTTATGGAGGGTTGTGTTTGAGGTCACACCTTAGACTTAACCAGCTTAGTTAAGTGCAGGTGCAGATCTTAAGCATCATCTGGCTTTGTCCAGACTTTTCAAAGGAAAATTTTTCCCCTTTAATCCCAGGTATTATTTCAAGCAATGCAGTTGAGACTATGTTACTGACAGTTGAAAACAAGATTGTTTGGAGAAGACAACAGGCACCTAAACTGCAATCAGTCTGAAAAGATCTGAGGACAGCTGCTGTGGTCTTATGAGGAAGAGGTTACTTGCAGGAGTTTATGATCTGCAACAAGTCAAAATGACTGACTTCATTCTATAAGTGTCTTTATTTTGCTTATTATTATTAGGCTGGCCAGGAAGATATTTTGGCAGCTAAAATATAGGGAACAAACATACATTTAAAATTTCTGGAAAATCCGTATTTATCCAGATGAAACATTTTCGTAGCTGATCATTTCTGAAGAAATAGACATGGCATAAACAATGCTCAAAATGCTTGTTTGCAAAATATACCATTGTAAAAGGATTGAGAATTTGTGTGCCTACACTAGGAAAAGGAATGATGACACTTATTTGCTGTAGTGAATGTGTTCTTGTGGTCTGATGACTAGAGCTGATGATTTCTAATTTACAGAGATGACAAATCTTTTCTTTATATTGCATCCATTTTTAGATTGAGTCCATTTGCAGTATATTGTTAGATGTCAATCCTGCAAGTAAATAGGTTTATATAACATGACTTTAGATATGAATGTATACATACAAATGTATTGTGTGAAGAACACACAGTATAGTCTGAGTACAAAGATAAACATTCGATTTGGTTGAAAAATTGAAGTGAGAGGAGTGGATCATCTATAGAAGATAATCAAGGAAAACCGAGAGCAAGACCTGGGTGCAGTTTGTAACAGCCATAATCTTCCTGATATACAATTAGAATAACAGTAATCCTTTTGTTTTGGTCATGCTAATTGTCCTTAATTTTGCCTGTTATTTTTTATTTTCAAGCAAAAATATGTCTTTGTGACACATTACTTTGGCATTAAAGAAAATACTGTTGCGATCATAGAGCCATAGTTCTATGCATTTGTGAATTTTATGGCAAAGCTGTTGCTTTTACCAGCAACCATAGGAAAATATGTGAAGAAGTCAAGTTCAGAGGCTAAAAGGCTTCATGATTTCTAAGTATTTCTTACACAAGTTATCTCTTCAGTGTTCAAGAATGTTAGTATGTTCAGTGTTCACATCTCTTCATTGTGAAAAGAGGAAAGTACTGTTAACATGTAATGCTCCATTATAAAAAGTTTTGGTTTACGAAAAAATGCAAGTATATAAAAGGAAATAATTGATTGAAATGCATTCAATAAACATGCTATGAATCAATATTTAGACAGCTTAGTTTTGCTTTAGTTTTGTCCTTGATATTTCAAAATTTAGCTAAATCTAGCAGAATCAACTGAAAACAAATAAATAAGGTTGACTAGAAAATACTAGTTTGCACAGGTGCAAATGGGTTTGATCATATGTTAATTTATTGAAAGTCAAGGGCACAACTCCAAACTGCAAAAGCAAATGCTCAACCCTTTTCTGTACGTGAGAGAGACTGAAAAGAAAAAGACAAAAAAAACCCCCAAAAAACAAAAGCAAAACAAAACTGTGGGAAAAATGATTCTGGGGTTTTATGATGTGGAGGCAAAAGGAAATATAAAATTAAAAAAAAACTGGACATGGTTGCAAATTTAAGTAGGCCAGTGTTCCTTTAAATTAAAAAAAAAGGAATCCTTGGTTTATCCATACGGTTTATTTACAACAGAGGCTCCTGAACCTTTTTTTATTATTATTTTTGGTTTTCTCTGTGCGCACTACTATTCCAGCAAGTGAGATCCCCTCCAGCAAAATTCCTTTCAGATTTCAACCTTCCCCTTTTCTTGATCGCTGGTGGCTCTTGAATCTATTATGGCAATCTGTATGAAACAAGCTTATGTCACTTCACAACCTTTCATCTTATTTTGTAATTAAATTCACTTGTTTTGTTAGTGGCAGCATAAAAATGTCTGTCACAGAATATTAAAATATTGCATTATGAATATTTACTTTAAATAGAAGCCTTTGATATATTTCTACAGATAAACTCCCTCCCAGTAAAGTGGGAAAGTGGGAAAGTGGGAAAGAGAAGCAGCATAATAAAGTAAAACGGAGAAAGACTATTTCTAAAGAAGAGATGAAGACCTTTTGGACCTATAATCTTGTGCAAATTTAAACTATAATATTAAATGTATTCCAGGCTATAGATCATTATTCATGGCAGAGTGGGGAGGGTAGTTAATTGGTGAACCTTTTAAATATAACTAAACTAGATGCAAACAAATGTTCCAGAATTTTTATATTTACCTTTACTTATCACACTGACTTCCTCATTCTAAGAAAATCATTAAATTCTTGGGGTTTTTTTATGATGTTCATGAGCTCTTCCCCATGATTTTGGCCTCCAGGTTACAGCAAAAGCACAGTTCACCATATTCCGTTTATGGCTTTCAAACAGTTTTGGAAAGATGTTACTTGAAAATCTGTTTTTTCTGTAGAAGAGTTGTCTCCTTTCATCGAGTCAAGGATCTTGTCTTGTTTTTCATGAACAGCTGCATCTAACAGGTTTCTTTTTAAATTCATTATGGCCAAAATTAATTTCTTGATCTCCTCTCTCAAAATGTTTCACTAATTCATTTTTCGTTTTAGATGGCCACATCACTGTTCTCCAAATTACTTCACTGATGTCAAGCTCCTGCTGTCTCTAGGGGGCCATTTTCACTGGGATTCTCTCAAATTTTGTTAGTCCAACTGTGCCCACAGTCAAATCATTTGTGCAAGCTTTTATTATTGTCTACATTAACTATGACAACATCTGTTCTCTAGCCTTTCTTACAGTCCTCTTGCTCTTCTGAAGTCATTGCAGGATATTGCTGGTAGTGTCATCCTGAACTCATTTACTAAGCATCATATTTCATTGCTCTCTATAACTCATTGCTCTCTATAACTACTTGAAAGGAGGTTGTAGAGAAGAGGGTGCTGGTCCCTTCTCCCAAGGGACAGGAGACAGGACAAGAGGAAATGGCTCAAGCTCCACCAGGGGAGGTTTCGGCTGGACATTAGGAAAAAAATTTCACAGAAAGGGTCATTGGACACTGGCAGAGGCTGCCCAGGGTGGTGGTTGAGTCACATTCCCTGGAGGTGTTTAAGGCATGGGTGGATGAGGTTCTGAGGGGCATGGTTTAGTGTTTGATGGGAATGATTGGACTCAATGACCCAGTGGGTCTCTTCCAACCTGGTTATTCTATGATTCTATATTGACCCTGCATATGTTCCTTCAGCTTTTTTTAATTTTTACTTCTTTTCTGCTTTCCTCTTAAGTATTTCCAATAATTCAGTCAAAAAATAATTTCAAAATCTAATCAGACATAAAATGGCTTTCTTCAGTTCTCCCATCAAGCCACTTTTGCTAAGGCTATGATCAAATAAAGAAACCATTCCACTACCTTTTCTACTGTAGTGAATAGGTATTAGCTTATATTGAACTCTTCTTCCCATCTTTCTTCTTCTTCCTTTTCCCAAATTGACAATGAAAAAAGCTGTCAATGAAGTACTGCTTTTGGACTATATTGAAGTCCGGAGGTTTTCATGTGGGTTTTGTTTGTTTGTTTGTTTTGGGATTTGGGAGGGTTTTTTTGGTTCTCATTCATGAAAGTATTTAGCCTCCTAATAGGGGATCATGAGTGTAGATACAGCTCAAGTTCTTGAATAAAATGTGATCAAATTATTTTTTTGAGCTATATTGTGTTGGGATCCTAAGTCAGTCAAAACTTTAAATTTGCCCAGATCTTTTCCATGTAGAAAGTTGTCTAAAAGCTTAGCTTGAAATAATGTAAATGAAACCCCCTTTTTTCAGAACTTTTTAACAAAGAAAGCTCCAAGACAGACAGAAATTGTAAGAATACACAAAATATTCTCCCATTGCAGCCTTGCAGGCAGTTTCCTGCTTCTGAGTTTGATTTTTTTATCAGGTCACTGGGTTCAAGTTGGGGCAAACTATCAGGTCCCTTTTGGCCTCTGCAGTTTCTCTCTCTGTCATCTTTGTGGCCTACCTGAGAGGTGGGAGTCAGTAGTAACATTGATATATAAGATATGAAGTGACAGGTACCCTGAGACTCGTGGTTCCCTAATGTCTTTCCAGTGCTACTGGTGTGGATGCCTTTGCTTTGACTCATGCTTGGCTGCTCCCAGAGAAGAAGCAATCTCTCCCTTCTGCACAAGTGCTCCATCTAGCACAGGCATCTTTTTGAAGGAATGTGGGGATAATGTACACAAACATGACATGAAAATTGAGAATGAGATATCATCCACTACATTTTCAATTAATTGCCTTGGAATACTGGGAGAAATAAAATTAATACGGGGACATAAAACCAATTCAGTTTACTGATACCTAAAGGGACAATGTATCAAACCTCTATTCAGCAGAAAAAAAGGTAGGATTGAGACTTTCATTTTTAATTGTCCACAAATTAAGGAACTATCCAGGCAAGTATCATGGCTCTATCTGTAACCAATGAAGACTGACTCAACACATCCTAAGGTAATTAATTGCTCGTATTTCAGACAACAATGTCTACAGGTACCTTTCACTTTTCCCTGACTACTAAGAAGGATGTTGAGGCTCTGGAGCAAGTCCAAAGCTGGTGAAGGGGCTGGAGAACAGGCCTTATGAGGAGCAACTGAGAGAGCTGGGGTTGTTTAGCCTGGAGAAGAGGAAGCTAAGGGGAGACCTCATTGCTGTCTACAACTACCTGAAAGGAGACTGTGCAGAGGAGGGAACTGGCCTCTTCTCCCAAGTGACAGGGGACAGGGCAAGAGGGAATGGTCTCAAGCTCCATCAGGGGAGGTTTAGGCTGAACATTAGAAAAAAAAATTCACAGAAAAGGTCATTGGACACTGGCAGAGGCTGCCCAAGGAGGTGGTTGAGTCAGCTTCCCTGGAGGTGTTTAAGGGATGGGTGGAGGAGGTGCTGAGGGGCATGGTTTAGTGTTTGATAGGAGTAGTTGGACTCAATGATCCAGTGGGTCTTTTCCAACCTATTGATTCTATGATTCCATGACTACAGAAAAATGACAGTTTAGGCACCTAACTTTTAGAATGCCATCCTTGTAGCTTAAGCTTTGCCATACTGTTCAGTTTAAACTTCTTCAGAAGTCTCTGTGTTTTTTGACCTGATGTTTTAAAAATGAGGAATTTTAAGACTTCATTTCAAAATCAGTTTAGTTTAATTTTTAATGATCATGTATGACAAAATAAGGAAACAAATCATCATGATTTGTCACATGTTAAGATGAAAAAAATATTTCTGTTAAATAAAAATATCTGATTAAATATGGAAATGTTTTTCATTGGTGGAATTTCCAAGAACACAGAAACTTTCACTTGCCAAGCTTCAAAGCAAAAAGATAAATGTTAAGAATTCCTACTAATACAGCATCTTCCATAACTGCATTCAGCAGCAGAGAAAACTGTGTGGTAGAATAATTCTAAGCATGATTGGGAGAATATCTAGAGTGTTGAATTATGACAAATCTGGATCTTTATTTGAAATATATGTATGGATAGCTATCCAGTACAATATGAGTGTCTTTTACATAATAACACAGTGGTAATATCTTTTACATTTTATAAATTAATTCACAAAGTGTGTACATATTGTATTTATTTTATCTTGTCCTAATCAGAAAAAAAGATCTTTTTTTTTTTAATACAGCTAGAGATGAGAAAGGAAGCAGAATAAAATTGAAATATTTTCTTACACATCATTAGCATTTTTACCCACACAAAACACAGCAGTGGTGATGGGGTCTGGATGTGCTTGGAGATAACAAAGTCCTAGATGCAAGATATTTAGTAAGGTGACCACTGCTCTTCTTAATAATGTTCTTTTGTTTTCCATTTTCCTCAACTCCTAATGATGCATTTTCAAGACATTTTATCCATTTTAGAACCCATTTGTCAGGAACTTGCCCAATTTAAGCATTCTCAAGTATGCAATCTCTATTTTTTTAAACATCTTACCATGTTATTGTAATGGTTTGAGTTTGGCCCCTTTAAGAATAACCAGGTTGTGGCTGAGGAAAAAAACTACAAATACCAAGTATTCCACACAACTTCCTTCTACGCAAATAAGGGTGTAATTGGGGGTGGGACACACCTCCTTTCCGGCCAGGGAAGCTTAGCTTGGGTCCGGTCTCCAGCACGGGTGTCGGTCTGAGCCTCAGGGGAGCGGACGTTGGTGATTTTTCTATCTGAGGAGTGTGGTGATTATTTTCTCTCGTTAGCTTATATTAATCTGTTTTCTGGACTGTTTGTTTTTCTGTGTTTTGGGGAATCTCTGATTGCTTCCCTATGGGGCAGGGGATGTTCTGGGGGGCTCTTATTCTCATTATTGTATATGTAGTATTTTAGTTGCATATTACTGTTAATACACTATATATAATCACTACAGCATTTTTAGTCTCTCTTTTTTTTTCCCCCTCCTCCTTATCTCCCTTGGGCTGTATAGGGGTGGGGGCTGCAGACACTGTGGGGTTTTGGGAGGGTTTTGACTCAAACCATCACAGTTATTTACTTTAAGATGTTAAAATATAAACTGTAAAATATTTATAAGGAAGAATGTTTGCAAATTTTTTACCATTTTTTAGAAGCTTAGCTGAATTTTTAGTAGATTGAAAAATAAGAGGGAAGAGAGCATGACATTTAGTCTTTCAAAGCTAAATTAAATTTTTAAGTATTAGCTAGCTTCACCAAGGACTAGAAAGCTGGTCTGGATGGATGTTATCTGTGAGAAACTTAATTAGAAGAAGCAGGCATCAGTGGACTTCAGTTGGCTTCACCTTGAGAGATTCAGATTATACTTACATTTTTAATTTTCTGGACTGTGATTTAATTTCTTTTGTTTTCTAGTATAAGTTACTATTCTAGGTCTCCTTCTTTCTACTGACATAACTTTTGTTGCAGCTAATAACACATACTCACATAGCTTTCCCTTGGTGTTTTCCTTTACAATGTCAGAAAGCTTCTGCTACACTGTAAGCCTAAAAAACCCCCATGCTCAAGGAAGTAAAAATATACATAATGGAGTGCTGTGAACCAAATCTTGGAAACATTTTTCCATCACATTTATTTCAAATTCTAATGAAAAAAAAAAGATTGTTTTGGGAATCAGCAAAGAAATATGAATGTTTTCCTTTCTAGGTCAGTAATTCAAATCTGTCAAACTTGATGGAGATCTATAATTCCATCAAGTTCCTTGCTGTAAGCAAAAAGTTGTTTTGTTGACAGTCTGATTCAAGTTAATAGAAGGCAAGAGTCCACATGGTAAACCTGTTACAGAGTGTTTGAACTACTCGGTACTCATATTGGCAAAGCCTTTATCAGAGTAGACCTAAAGAATGATTGCAAATGTAAGTGTACCACATTTCTTTCTTTTGGCTGTACTGTCTAGCCTAATACCCAATTAGGTTTAGTGCCTATTTAATAGCATTTTGTGTCTTACTGGGAGACTTCAGTCCCCAGTTCCATCAAGGTACTTATGTAAGCAGTAAATTAACGGATATAATCAGTAAAATTAAGGTTGGTTTCAGCCCTTCAGTCAATTAATAATTATGCACCCCTCGGTAGTCCAATGGATGTTAAAGGTATAGTAAATCAGTGTAGCTTCAGCCAACCCAGTGGACTGTCCTTGTTTATACTTTCCAGTCAGGCCAAGCAGGTGTATGGCCAGTACTACAGGGAGGATCTATGGCTGGTCAGACAAAGTAATCTAGCAATACATTTTTTCTCCCGCATAATGTTGATTCATTATAGTAAAAATTATTTGCTGACATGTAACTGTCATTGACCTCATATTTTGAGATTTCTGGTCAAAAAAGGTATATCAATCAGCTGGATGAGCAGAATACTAATTGTATTGGTTCTTAGATTAGGCAGAGTCAGAAACTAGCAGGTCCTATCTCCCAAGTAAGTCCCCTAAGACTGAGCCAGAAAGGCAGTCTCTTTTGAGCATTATTCTACCACACAAGCAATATGCTGGCTAAATCCTTAGTATTTGTCATTATGAAAGTAATGGTACTCCCCAGATATGAAAAAAAATTTGGTTCATTTTTCTCCTTTATTATAATTCAAAGGTCTGGAAAATACCGTCTTCACCCATGCTTTGATTATTTTGAGGTAAGACATTACATGCACATATGTCCCGCATCTCTAGTATGATTTAATTTTATGAGAAACAAAGCTACCTGTCAAAAACTTTGCAATGCTTTTTGAACTGCAGCTCTGGTTCAGAAATCTAAATTATTTCTATATTAAATAAAAGAAACAGTCTTCTTGACACAGTTCTGAACTTACCCAAAACTTATTTGCTTCTGCATGTACAGAGGATTGAGTTGAACTGTTGGGAGAGGTAATAGAAGATAGACTTATTCTAATATTCGTAGAGGAGGAAAAGCAAGAATACACTTCTATGCTCTTTTAATCAGCAAGAAAATGTCTGCCTTTACCTCACTAAAATATGGCAGTACAATATGTTAGCTCAAGAATGTTGAAAAGATTCTGTTCCCCATAGATGTGCTGCAATTTACAGTATATACTGAGACATCATCACTTACAATTTTATGATGGCCCCCCACAAGCCTTATGTTTGTCACTAATTTGAGTATCTTCTATTACAACTCAAATCAGTGAAAAAAGAGAAAAATACTTCCTTTTAGTAAAGTTGAGCCAAAGAAACAATGGGTTGAGGTACATGCTCTAAGAAATAATAAAACCTTTACCATAGCTAAACCCCAAGTGACCTCTTCAGAATAAGGAAGAGAGAAAAAAGTCAGTCATCCAGTAAGTAGGAAGAAGAAGAAAAAGGGGCATTATGGAAGCCCTTAACGTATTTGTTTTATTCATGTAGCCTTGGCCACAGCTTTTAGTCATGATTAATTCATGCTACTGATGCATCACTTTTAGCATTTGTTTTTATTTATAGAAACTATGTAGGAAGTGCTAAAAGCCTCTCAATTCAGGTTTTCAGTTAAAAAAGGAAAGAAAATGGAAGTTAAAAGTAAAATGGTAGCTTATGGCATAAAAATGAGGTCAATGTTCTGATGCATTACAGAAGGGAAGAGCTCCAGAGCATTTGGAAAAACACTGCTAAGGTACCAGCATTGTAGGATTTTTGTAAATACTGCAGGTTAGGTAAAGACAATATCAATGTTACTGTTTTCTTCCATTTTAAAGGAAGTTGAGGAAAGTAGTCTTGAATTAGACATGTGCTGCATGTAGAAGATGGTTGGTCTGTTAGGATTTTTTTTTTTTTTAGGGAGGGAATAATGGAAAGTATCAAAGTATACCCTGCTAGAAAAGTGACATAGTGACATTCTCTCCTTAAAGGGTTGAAGGGCTAAAATCAAAACCATAGCAGTGTAGAAAGAAAGCAATAAAACTGTGAAACTGGTCAAACAGTCAAATGAAAGTGTGTGAAATATACTGTTATATGAGTTTTCTTGCTCCCACCTCTTTCCCTCTCCCACTTACTGTCGTTTGATATTTCATAAGTGTTAAATAACTAGACTCTTGAATAAGAGAATGAGACTTTTTTTCTTAGAAGTACATGAAGTACAGAGTTAGGTGAAAGTGTACTGATATGCGAGGCATTTAGGAATTTTAAATTATGCTTGCAAAGTCAAAGCAGGAAGCAGGCAGACTTTCAGATTGTTGTTTATATATATCCTCATACATGTGGCAGCTGAGTGCAAAGTCTTGATTTAGTTGCATTTAACATCCTCTTTAGTATGGCAAAGTATTCAAAAATGTTGACTAAGAAGGAAGGAGTTGGGACTTTTAACTATTTTTAGACATCATTGTATGGAAAATGCTAAGGAAAGAGTTTATGAGATAAGACAAGAAAGTATTTCTGCCTCTGTTAGTGGGAATTTTGTACTTTCATGTAAGTCTGTTGAGGGAGGGGAAGGGTACTTTTAAAAAGAAAAGACGAGAGAACAAATTGAATAAAGTCAAGAATTTGCCCCATCAGCAGCAGTTTCACTTCAAAGAGGTATTTTGGGTAATGTTAGCTTAATACATGCAGTATGAGCCACTTTGGGGAGGTAGTGATTCCTTAAATAAGGGTAAATGTATACCAGTTAAAGAGAGCATAAATACATAAGGGCTTCTAGGTAGATCATTGACAGGAAGTTAAATTACTATCCTATAATGACTTTAAAGTAGAGAATTCCTGCTCTTTCTTGCAAAATTCATGTTAAAAGTTATTAAATATTTTCCAAATATTGCACGTGATCTTAAGCATTTTTAAATGCTGACATTCAAATTTAAAATGTTGTATTTCAAAAAATTTTTAGCAAGTCACACAGAATGTTGTTTAATATCTAGGTTATTGACAGTCTCTTCCATCATTAATAAATTTATTCTGAAATTGGAATAACTTATTTGTGTCCTTAGGGCATAAAAATGCATACTAAAAGTACCACAGCATGTAAAGCTACTTGTGGCAGGTTTTCAGTAGGCAGGGAGGCTACAAGGATGGCTTCTGGCTTTGATGAGAAGCTGTGAGAAGTTTCCTCTGTGTCAAATAGAGCCAATACCAGCCAGCTCCAAGATGAACCCACTACTGACCAGGGTTGAGCCAAACAGTGACAGTGGTAGTGCCTCTGTGATAAAATATTTAAGAAGAGGAAAGGTTGCTGCACAACAGCAATTCCAGCCAGAGAGAAGAGTAAGAATATAAGAAAGAAACAACACTGAAGACAACAAGGTCAGTGGAGGAGGAGGCGAGGAGTTGTTCCAGGTGACAGAGCAGAGATTCCCCTTCAGCCCATGATGAAGATCATAGAATCATAGAATCATAGAACAACCAGGTTGGAAGAGACCCACTGGATCATTGAGTCCAACCATTCCCATCAAACACTAACCCATGTCCTTCAGCACCTCGTCCACCCGTCCCTTAAACACCTTCAGAGAAGGTGACTCAAACACCTCCCTGGGCAACCTCTGACACTGCCCAATCACCCTTTCTGTGAAAAAATATTTCCTAATATCCAGCCTGACCGTCCCCTGGTGGAGCTTGAGGCCATTCCCTCTCGTCCTGTCCCCTGTCCCTTGGGAAATCATGGTGAGATCATGGTGAGGCAGGCTGCCTCCCTGCAGCCCATGGAGATTAACTTTGAAGTAGATATACACTGCATCTATCATTCCGCAGCAAGTAGATGCACCCAATGGAGACTGTAATCCCGTGGGAAGACCATGCTGGAGCAGGCTCCTGGTAAGACATGGGGACCCATATAAAGAGAAGCCCATAGTGGAGCAGGTTTGCTAGCAGGACTTGTGACCCCCATAGAGTACCCACACTGGAGCAGTCTGTTCCTTAAGAAATGCGTCCCATGGAAGAGACCCATGCTGAAGCAGTCCATGAAGATCTGTAGACCATGGGAAGGAATCATGTTGGAAAGGACTCTTTCCTATGGGAAGGTATATCTCATGAGGAAGGTACCCCATGCTGAAGCAGTGGAAGACTGTGAGGAGTCCTCCACCTGATGACGAAGAAGTGGCATAAAATCATCTGATGGTATAAGCAAGAGTAAAAACACAAACGAAAACCCCAAAACAAACAAACAAAAAACCCAACAGGAAACTGAAAAAGTAGGACAAATAAATTGCAGAAGATCATTAGAACACAGAGCAAATTAGCACAAGTGAAGTCCAGGTCTGAGATACAAATTAATCGCAATGCAGTTCAAAAACTGAACATGATTCCTGTCAGATAAGTTCTACGTGAAGATAACAGCTTCACGCTTAAAATTAAGGGTACCCAACATTGCTTAAAATGACAACACCAAAAAGCATTCAAAGGAAAATTTGTGGCCTTATGAAAAGCATATATATTACAGAGCTTTGTGTAAAGCTAAGCTCCAGGCACAGCTATGGGAAAAAGATATTTTACACAGCCTTTCTTTGTGTAGATCAGATGGCGTATAAAGATACTGTTTCACTGGGATGTCACAAAGGAGATCACCAGATTAATTTCTAAGTTTGAACGTTACAAACCCCTGGATGAATTTAGAGATGTTTCATTTAACTTCTTTAAAATACAAATAACCCATAACGATGGAGATTTGGTGGGAGGGTGAGAAGACCTCTACGTTTGCCTAGGGCAAATTTCTTTTATCAATGAAAAAGGAAGGGAATTAATTCCAAATCTGATTCTTAAGCAGGGTTTCCACTGTGTTATGACTAAATATGGCCTTTTGCTCCTCATGTTCTTTTTTTTTTTTAATAAATAAAAACCCCCACAAGCAGCTGAAGTAAGGATGTCAGTTAAGATCTTGAAAGAGGTTTAGTAAAGTACTCAGTAATTGCTTCCAGATTGTTTTATCCTAGATGGTTTGCATTTTTTTTCCTAAGCAGCCAAATTCTTTTTTATTTCCTTTCCATTGTTCTTCCCCTACTCCTTGTTTTCCTTCTGCATTATTTCTTTTCCCCACATCTTTTTTAAAAAATATTTTTCTATTTTCCCATATATTTCATACAGAACACTCCATCACTCAGCACGTTGTGCTCCTTTATGCAATCTCTTCAGTTGCTTCCTCCTTCACCTTCTCTTTCCATGACCTACCTAACTGCAGGCAAATTGTCCTCACACAATGTCGCATTTTCTTTTTAAAGTTTTTTTTATTTATTACTAGGCTTTCAGGTGAAAGACTGATGTATTGCTATTGTAATACTATACATTGTTCAGAAAGAGTTAACCCTTGTTGCACCTCAAATGAAAAGTCTGCACTAAAGCCAAACCATTTGCACTCAGAGAAGTTGTGGAGAGGGATAGCATTGGCTGTTCCTGGTTAAATACTGACCCTGAGCCTTTCTTGGGAACAAATACTTTGAATTAGATTCTGATTAACAGTTTTTAAGCTTGAAACCAGTACTAATCTTCTCTGACAGTGAGAAATAAGACTGCTTCTACTCTAGTCTGTGCTATCTTTTGCTGTGAAACCTTCTGGCTTTTCTGAAGCTGACTGTTGAGATAGCTCCTCCTGTAAATTACTATTTCTGCACAAAATAGAAACAGAAAATATCATGTGTCTTAAGCAGTAGAGCTACTTTTGCTTCTGATAGCCTGTGATTAAAGTAGCATTCCACGTAACTGCAGGGAGAAGAGGGATTTGGGGATTTGTGCAGCACCCTCCATAGCTTTGCCTTAGCCACTGCCACAGACTTCTTGCTCTTTGTGAACAGACAGTCCTTGAAGAGTGCATTTCTACACCACACTAGGGAGTTCATGTCCTCACTGTGTACCTGATAGCTTATCTGCATGCTGACTTTGCTGCCCATGAACTTTATCCTATCACAGAAGTGGGGTTGCCCCTGGCTGTTTCTTAGCCCTTTGAGGACAGAAAATACATGAGCTTGTGTCCCTGAACAGTAACAATTTTCAAATACTCCTCAGGCCATGTACATGAAGTTAAAAATCCTGTGTAACTTTTTTATGAGTACCTGGAGACTTATGGGTTTATGCCAGTTATTAAAAGCAAATGCATAATTGCTTTTATTGTGGGAGAAGAGTCACAATCATCTAAAATGGGCACAGAAACCAATTACATACATTGAAGGGATAAGATCCAGATCAAATTTAACAGGATATATGCATTCAGTTGTTGCCTTTTGATATGTACAAGAATTGAGGATTAAGATAAAAGTTATGGCCTTCCATTATCTATAATTGGTCACTTACAGTATTTTTTTTAATGGGTTCATTTTTTTCAACTGCCACAATGGTGACAAGCAAAAAATAACATGTCAATGTCACTGCAATGTCTGTGAAATAAACTTTTCCTTTTACTCTGAATTCCTTCTTTTCTGTGTTATGCATAAACAGCTTCCTCCTTCATTCCTATAAATTGCTTTAAAAAGCTTAAGCAGTCCTTATCTGTGTGGAGAGAAAACATTAAAAATTCACAGTCATGTTGCTAACTTGAAAAAAATATTAATTTGGTTTCCTTGTAGTTTAAGTACAACTGAGTGTTTGCCCTACTTCCTGGTTTTGAAAAACCTTGAGCTTAGAGTATGGGTAAAGAACAGAAGCTTAAAGTCAGAAATGTCTTCAACCTGAACTCCTGCCATTTTGGCTGTTGGAAGTGGGATTTCCAAAATGAAGTTTAATGGAATGGTGTTTAGAAAAGGCTTCTCATTGATACATCAAAATCTGCCAGACCCGTCATTCCTTTCATTTTCCCTACTTTGCTACCTCCTTTCCTTAGTCTCTTCCTTTGTTTCTTTAATAATCTGAAAAAATTAAAATGCACTGGTGAGTAAAAGTAGACATTGAATGAATGTAAGTGCACCGTAAGTCTCATTTTCCCCTCCAGGGAGGAATTTATTTATTTTTATTTTTCCTTTTTTTGTACTACTGACCTTTAGATTGTTGAAAATTGTAGACTGGAACTAAGATGGAGAAACATGTTTGTCACATCTTCCATAGAATGGGAATTAGAAATCTGCTTTTCAATATGACTTGGATAATGTATGTGATCATACAGTTAACACACAGTTCTTTGTCTGTTCAAGCATTTATTAGCCGTTACATGTGACTTTAACAATAAGTATCGTAAAAGAGATTATGACTGTGCAAGATTGCATGACATAATTTTGTTGAGTCTCCTTAGGCAATATTATTAAAAGTAAATATAAGAATCAACAATAAATCTGTTATCTGTCATATACTGTGGGAAAAAAAAAAGAGGGAAAAAAAGTGCTATACAGAGTTCAGGGGAAGGAATGTTAATGAGGTGTTTTGATGTTTTGGAGCTACAGACTTTCAACTACAGTGATTCAGTTTCCCTTTCTTCCTTTCCCTTGTGGCTTCTGGCATTGTTCAACATAGGGATACCCATCTGGCTGTGCACTCTTCTCTGTGGTACAATTATTGTGGGTACTGTATGCATTCCATCTCTGTCTCAAAATCACTAGGGAGAAAGAATGCTAGAGCTATTCTTCCTGTGACATTTAATACAATAGTCTTTACAAAATTTATTTTGAAAGCAATTATTTTAACTATACATCATTAGGTTCCAATTAGCTCCAATGCCCACTTTGCAAAACGTTATGTTGCCTTTTGTTCTGTCAAATCTTGACTAATCCCAAGAAATATGCTGTTACAGTAGTCCCTGATGCACTGTGAAATACTTAAATAGTAGGATTCACAGATCTCATTTCATACTCAAGACCCTTTCTTCTTCTCTGTTTGCTTGCATAAGTGACGAGAAAGATGATTCTGCCTTTCTACTCTGCTCTGGTGAGACTCCTCTAGGAGTTACTGAGTTCAGCTCTGGCACCCTCAGTACAAGAAAGACATGGACCTGATGGAGCAGGTCCAGAGTAGGGCCACAAAAATGGTCAGAGGGATGGAACATTTCTCCTATGAAGAAGGGTTCAGAGAGAGGTGAGTTGTCCAGCCTAGAGAAAAGAAGGCTCCATAGAGTCCTTAATGTGATCTTCCAGAACTTAGAGTAGACTTCTGAGAAAGATGGGAACAGATGTTTTAGCAGGACCTGTTTTGACAGGATAACAGTAGATTCAGATTAGGTACAAAGAAGACATTATTTACAATGAGGGTGGTGAGACACAGGAACAGGCTGCCGAGAGAGATGGCAGATGTCCTGGAAACCTTCAAGGTCGGGTTTGATGGGACTCTGAGTAACCTGATCTAGTTGACCTGCTCACTGCAGGGGTGCTGGACTAGATGACATTTAATGGTCCCTTCCAGCCAAAATTATTCTATGATTCTGTGTGACAGTTCATGACACAGTTGTAGCTTTGAACACAGTATAAGCAAAACAGGCCTATGAGAATCATGAATGGAAGCTTGACTACAATGTAATATTGGTTGGTGGGATATTTATTTTTGTTTAATCTGCTACTGTAACATGTAAATTCAAAATCTGGCTGTATATGAAATCATCACTGTAATGCACAAACTTTGTAGAGCAGGAGAAATAGTAAACTTCTCCCCTTTTCCTTTTCACTTTCTTTTTTTTCTCTTCCAGTCCTAATAAAAGCAAAGTTGAGAATCTGGGGTAGAGGGAGAGAGAAAAGTTGATTGTTTTCTTCCTCAGGTAAGTTCTTAGGGTACTTTCTTCTTTGCATGTCTGATTGGAAAATGCACTGGCACAGCAGAGCATCATCTGCTAATCCAGATAATCTTGCTTATCTGTGCTAGTTGATGCAGATTACTCACTCCTCCAATGTGAAATCCTGCAGTTGCCCTCTATTGCTTCTTAGATACCATAATGTTACAGTTTTCCTTGTGGTTTCAAAATCCAGATTGTGCTTCCTATTACTTTGCTGTTTATCAATTAGCAATTCTGTTTCTTTTACCATGGGAATATTGAATCATTAGTTTTTCCTCTAATTGTTTGCACATCTGGGGAATCACCATAGCAACTGATGTATGCCAGGTGTCTGCTCAAAAAGAACTCAGTCCTTCCAGCCTCTTGCTAAATTCATCACATTAATTGCCAAGCAGATATTAAATCAAATCTGGGACTAAATAAAAGATGAAAAAGCCATACTCTCTATTACAAACATTGTAAGTAATTTCTATATAATATAAAAAAGACATAAAGTATACAAATTACTTAAATTATTGAGTTGCAAATTCTTATGCAGAATAATAAAAGTGCAAAATTGTAACTGAAAAGAGGGCAAACTTGCACTACGGACAAAGTCCTACCAGTCTTTCTTGCCTAAGATCTCCTTCTTATTAGGGTGAAACAGCTCTTAACATTTTTATTTTCTTTTCAGTTCTTTTAAGGTAATCATAAGATTGCACAATATAGAATTAAAAAGTAAGGCAAATAACATAAGAGGGTTTTAAAACCTAATTAGCCCTTTCTTTTTTTAGAAAAATTCTGTACTTGTGTGCATACCGAAGATTAACCATGTAATTATATATTTTTATGATTTTTAGTCTAAACTTGGGATAGAAAGAGGATTAAGTTTTACTTTATACTTCCATATGTACAAATTAATTCTATATATGTTACCAAAAATCTGAAGGATTTTTCATCATATCAGTTATTTGACAGTTCTTTCTATACTTTTCTTGTATAGATTACCTGTCCAATTTAATATGAGATATTTGGGGAAAAAGTAATCATATTTAATATCTGAAGCTATTAAGTACACTTGGTTTTATTAATTATTTTATTAATTTATTGTTCAGCAGTTTTTAATCTTTTCAGTGAATGAAATTATCTTTCTTCCTTCTTCCTTTATGTTTCTACATCTTTTCTACCTTCTTGCTCTCCCCCCCTTCTTTTTTACTTTCCCCCTCATATCCTGCCAGTGCACTTTCAGTTCACATGTAGAAAGGTGACTTTGCAAAAGAATAATGCAATTTGACAGACGAACATAAATGCAATTGAAATGCCTTTTCTGATGGGCTTCTGCTCCTTAAATAAAAATTAATGTTACATGTTACTGTAGATTTATAAAACTGCAAACAGCACCAGTAACAAACTACTGCTGTTACCCTCAGTACATATTCTAGAAAATGTAAGAGTTACGTAATACGCTTCTCATCAGTTTAAGTTTATTTTTAAGGTGCTTACATTTTTTCTTTCCTTTGTAGAAAAGTATGTTCTTTTCCAAAGGGTCACTAAATTCTATCATCTGCATCCTGTATTTTATCCTTCTTGTCTCACTTCAGAATACTTTGTAGGGACTAAATATTCTCTCTGACGATTGGAATACTTTCATTTAAGTGAGATACAATTTTTTTCCCAAAGGCAGTTTTTATAATCTGTGCAACTCTTTTTTGTATATCTTATCTTTGTATAACTGCAACAGATTTCTATTATACCATAAACAGGAGATATTTCTCCTTTTAAATATATCACAGATTTTTTTTCAAGACATGGTCAGCAAACAATCTATCATTAAATAGATAGACAAAACTATTTCACAGTAAAATAACTGATCTGGAAATATTTTTTTTACATAGTAATTTACACATATTCATGAGAAATAAAGCTACTCTGCACTTGCTTCAATATTGAAGTGTCTACATGGGTAGATACCACACAGCAGCTGTAATCTTCAACCCTATTTTCCATCCTTATTTCCATTTCCATGCAAGATACCTTTAGCAATTTCAATAGTATATCCATTATAGCAGAATTACTAAAGTGTTTTCCCATAATATTTCTATGATCATGGATACTTTTATAAGGTAAAATCTAAAGCACTCAAGATTGTGATCTATGATCAACCACATAATTTTTGGTGTTGCAAACTGAACCCAAGCATATTTTTGATGCTAGACATTATTATTTGTTTCTCTTGATTCCTGAGAGTAGCTCTAGATCTTTGAAGTCAACAAAGCATCTGTCTGAATATTGGAACTGTGTACCTGCCTATTTTTCTGGACTTTTAAAATTAAGGTATCAAAATAAAATTTGTTTTCACTTTATCTAGTAATACAGAGGTAGAGTTTGGAGAATTATTTTTAGTACTCAAAATGGTTAAGATTTTCTTCCTTCTTCTGCTCCCTACAAACATCAGAGAGTACGGTTTATCTCACTTCAGTGCCATAAGGACTCGGTCCAACATAATAAAGGTTAAATTAAGGGGCATGCCTCAATGCAAGACATTGGTTTGGGCAGTATTTCTTGGGACAAGGAAGTAAACTGTCCAAGTTTGAAGATGCATTGTCCATGGCCACTGACAAGCCATAAATTGCATTTTAAAACAAATTTTATAATTAACCTATTTGTCTGAAACAGAATGAAGGAAGGAAGATAGATAGATAAGGAATGGGTACAGAAAATACATCCTAGAAGTGAAATGTCAGACTGCTAAGGGTTAAAATAAGCTGTATTTAGCACAGCCGTTGTCTTAGATATGGTTCAAAAAACCAGCAGTTTCATGAATGTATGGGTTTAATCCAGAAACTCGAGAATTTCCATAAGCGAAACCATGAATCCATGTCATCCTCAGACAGTAGCAGCTAGAAAGCAAATAATGACACACAGGCACCTCTGTTTCTGTGTACAATGCTGTTCAAGGTTAGATCTATGCCTAGGGAGGAAAGGGAGATGGTGAAAGGGGATGAATTTATCATTAGACTGTGATTTTTCATTTCTTGCAGATATGATCCATTGATCTAAAGCATTCCCTATAGTTCAGCTTCAGCATGTTCAACTTCTTCCTTCATTGTTGCCCTTGCCTGTTGTCCACCACACAGCTTTGAAACAGTTAAAAGAAAAAGACTGAAAGAATGAAGAATTTAATAATAGAGCTTTCCCAGAATTCAGATTCTCAAGTGCAGACGTAGCTCAGATGTGTCTACAGTGTAGTGTTGCCACTCTCAATTACAATGTCAATGTAGGTTTTATTTGGCCTTTGCCCAGGATGCATAATGAAAGAAGACTGCATTTTCCTTCTACATTAACACTAAAATGGGACAGTATTGCCCCTTATGCACAACATAGGCCATGCATAAAATAACCTAATGCACTATAAATTTCCTAGATGTAATTTAAAGCATAAGGAATTGTTCAATAAAATTTTAATGAAATTTGAAACATTAAGCACACTCAGAACAGACCTTAACATTCAACCTACCTGTTTTCCTTCAAGTGCAGCAGTGGAAAGAAGATATTCTTTATGTTTTCAGTTTTCATTCTTTATCTCTTTGCGTAAATGAAGGACTCCTTTACAGAATCTGTATGCAAAGCTAATTACAACCTATCTATCTGAAGAAAAATATGAATCTGCCCAAAAGCTGCTATTGTGTAAAATGTATCATGCACTGTCTAACAAATAGCCTTGAGGGCCTTCATAATTACTGACAGGTATATTAGAACTGACAGATTTCAGGTGTATGCTGCAGAATAAAAAGGAAATATTGAAGGCTTGGTTACCAGTTTCTCATTTATATTTACACATTTGGCAAATCCAAGAACTATTGTGTTAGAGGAAAGATCTGTTTTTGTTAACTTTCAAATGAAGATGGATGGTTCAAACTAGTCTGTTTTCTTTACTAACAGGAGGGTACCAGACATCCTGCAAAGAGAGACTTGTAAGGTTTTAAACAGCATTCAGCGACTCCTTAAGAGGCTTCCAAAGCACTTATTGTGGTACATTTCTAACCAATAGTTTGAATAATGTTAAGGTGAAACAACCTAGCATTTTAAGAGTTGTTTTTATGGTAGGGGACACAAATCAGTTATTCTATCACACAATTTCATGAAATTTCATTGGAAGAAAATCATTATACTTATAAAAACAAAGCATAGCAGGATGAGTCATTTAATTTCTTAGGCAACTGTTACAGCACTACTTCTACCTATTACTTATTTTTTTAAAAAAATCATATGTTCTCTTCAATATTTCATTTGTATTGTGTCCAGATTAGCTTTCTAAATGAACACAGTACTCTGGGTGGTATCTCACAAGAGTAGGAAGAGGGGGGAGAAATATTTCCCTCAACCTTCTGTTACATTTCTTTTGGTGCAGCCTAGAATGTGATTTATTTTCTGGGCTGCAAGTGCATATTGACGGCTCATGTTGAGCTTCTCATTCACTACCACCTCCAGGTCATTCCACCTCCAAGCATGTCTCTTGCGAGTACTCTCAATCCATTCTCCACCCAGCATGTATTTGTGCTTGGTATTACCCTGACCCAGGTGCAGGATCTTGCACTTGGTGTTGTTGAAATTTATGCAATAAGCACAGAACCACCTCTCAAGGCTGTCATGGTCCCTCTGGGTGACATCCCCTCCCTCCAGCGTGCCAACTACACCACATGGCTTCATGTCATCAGCAAACTTGCTGAAGGTGCTCTCAGTCCCGCTGCCTTTGTCTGTTATGAAATTGTAAAACATCACTGGTCCCAATAAGACTCCTGTGGAACACCACTAATCACATCAATGTCCACTTGGACACTGAGCTGTTTATCACAACACTTGGAGTGCAATCTAGCCAACTCCTTCACTAAGTGTTCCATTCATCAAATATGTGTCTCTCCAATTTAGAGGTAAGAATGCCATGCAGGACAGTGTCTCCATCTTTTATGTAGCCACCATATAAATGCTGGAACATGCTGATAAATTCTCCTTTAAGCCTTCTTTATTCAAGGGTGAAAAAATACATTTCTCTCAGCCTTTCTTTATATGACAGGCTTCCCTTTCCTTTGATCATCTTTGTGGACCTTTTCTGGACCTTATCTAGCCTATCCACATCTTTTTTTTATAGCAGGGACCAGAACTGAACACAGTGTTCCGGGTGTGTCATGACAATTGCTGAATAGAGTTGGGTAATTCTTCTTTATCTCTATTGTTGATGCAATGCATCACCCTGCTGGCTTTCCTTACTGCAGCAGCACACTATTCATTTGTGTTGAGGTGGTTGTCCACCGAAACCTTTATGTCTCTTTCCACAGAGCTGCTGCCCAGCTAGATAGATCCCAGCCTATGCTGTACTCCTGGATTGTATGTTCCCCAGTGTAAGAACTCAAACTTGTCCTTGTTAAACTTCATAAGGTTACTGTTAGCCCACTCTTCCAACCTATCAAGGTCTTCCTGCAGGCTAGCTCTCTCTTCTCAAGTGTCTGTTTCTCCACTCAGTTTAGTATCATCAGCAGGCTTCATCAGAGTACACTTGATCTCATCACCCAGATTACTTACATGGATATTAAATAACATTGCACTCAATATTGATCCCTGGGGGACCCCACTTGTTACAGGGTACCAGTTTGAAAAGGAGCTTTTTACCACTAACCTCTGGGTGTGGCCTGTCAGTTAGCTCCCCACTCATTGCTCAGATCACTGCTCTAGACAGTAGTACATCAGTTTTTCTAAAAGACTGTAGAAAACCATATCAGAAACCTTTGAGAAATACAAGTGCACTATGTCCACCACTCATCCCACATAAACTAAGCAGGCTACTTTCAGCAGAAGGCGATCAGGTTTATGAAGAACAATTTGCCCTTGGGGAATCTGTGCTGGCTTTTACCAATCATGTGCTTCATTTGTCTGTGACATCCCCTAGGAGGATTTGCTCCGTAACTTTCCCAGGCCCTGAAGAAAGACTGATGGGCTGATAATGTCCTTGATCCTCTTTTAAGTCCTTCATGTAGATAGGGGTGATGTTAGCCTCCTTCCAGTCTTCTGGGATGTCTCCTGATCTCCATAGCCTCTTATAGATTATGGAGAGTGGTCTCACAATAATGTCACCTAGCTCTCTTAACACTCTCAGGTAGATGTTGTCAGGTCCCATGGACATGTAGGAGTCAAACTCCTACAACAGTTTGCATACCAATTCATCTGTCACTGGCAGTGGGTCTGTGTTTTCATCAACCTGGGGTTTTGTTGCCAAGGCCTTGGGCTCAGAATTGCTGCTAAAGGTAGAGTTGCAGAAGGTGTTGAGAGCCTCTGCCTTTTCAGTGTACTTGGTGACTAATTCACCTCTCCCATTTAATAGCGGGCTAATATTTTTCTTCTGTCACTTATTGCTGTCTATGAAAATCCCTTTCTTGTAGTCTCTGACATTTCTGGGCAATTTCAATCAGAGCTGAGCTTTTGTTTTCCTAGCTGCATCTCTGTATGCCCTGGCAATGTCCTTGTAGCTCTAAATGGGTATTCATCTGCTTTTCCATCTCTGGTACACTTCAGACTCAGATGCTTGCAGTTAAACCAAGGGAGTTTCTTGCTCAGCTTATTTCATTTAGCTTGAAAGGGCCTGAACTGTTTTTGTGCTTCCAGGAGAACATACTTGAAAAAATCCCAGCACTCAATAGCTCCTTTATCCTACATGGAAGCTTCCCACAAAATCACTCCCAAATGAGCTGTGTGAAAGCTGAAGTTTGCTCTTCTAAAAACTAAATCCTTAGTCTTAGTACTTAACCTTTAGAGTGCTCAGCAGTGTCCCAAACTCCACAATACTGTGATAACTAAGTCTATCACTAAACCAAGATTTTACAAAACACATTTTCTTGGTTTGAGAGTAGCAAATTTGATTCTGCCCAGGTTCTGGCTTGAATGTTATTTATACCTGCATGAAAGAGTATCAATGGATATTAGTCTCTGTACTCTGCAAGTCGTGGCACCCTCTCAGTAATATCTTGGACCTTAGCTCTCAGAAGGCAGCATACTTCTTGTGACTCCTTGGAAGGCCAGCAGATGAACACCTCAGTGACCTTTATCAGACAGTCTTCCACTACAAGCACTTATTGCTTCACTTTGCAGTATCCAGTGTGTGCTGCTGGTACAGTTTTTCCTTGCAGATCTTGCCTGTGGATGTGTATAGCTGTTAAAGCTTCATATCTTGCTTTCATTGTCATGCTGGAGGGTGGAGACTGAAGCAGAGCCCTGCTTCTATGTGTTATCAGGGTCCAAGGTGCCTCAATCTCTTTGATACCTACCACAGGAGCATAGTTCTGAAACCACTTACCTATCTCCATCTCAGCCCTTTTAATATTGCACAGCCTTTTAAACTGTTTCTTACAAGTTGGCCACCTGATGCAACAGATCATCAACTTTGCACATCTTTTGCAGGTACTCACCTTTTCCCTGGAAGGAGAAGGCACTTGTAACCTACCACCTGTACTGAAGTATCATTCCTTACCAGTTCCATCTTGATGGAAATACTAGACAACTCAGGGGCTTTCTCTGTAGAAACATTGGTTTTAACTTTGAGGCAAGGGCTCATCATCCTGGTAGAGACCTAGAGCATTTCCCTGGGCTGTGGACCTACAAGCAGGGTGGATGAACCTTCTCACGTGCCTTCTGCATGAACTGCTGTGAAAGGTTGAGTGGAACCCCTCTGGCAACCACCCAAACCCACAGTAAAATGCAGTCTCTCCTCCTCCCCCCACCCCCCTGTACGAGACCAAAGGAGAAAGGGAGAAGAAAAAGAAAGACTGAGAATACTGAAAACAAGCAGACCGAAGCCAAGTGACTATATATAATG
>WAAB01017516.1:145357-188059 GCA_013389865.1 Piaya cayana
GAGAGAGAGAGAGAAAGGAAGAGGGAGTGTCTGACTCCCTGATCTTACGTAGAAAATCACATGGAATACTGGGAGATGTAGTTCTTCCTTAGCCACAACCTGGCTATTCAGGAGAGTCCAAAAATTAAACCCATCACAACTGCCATGCAAACTGTGGTGACATCGCTGTGCACCCTCTCAATTTCTGTTTGCACATCCTGTGTAGAGCATTCCTCCATGTCTTCTTTCTTTCTCCTTTACCAACAGTTGACATCTCAGTGTAAAAAATAACTAAATTTAACTATTGATAGTAGCTATATGACTAATCAGCTATATGCTTGCATAGTATATTTCTGTTAAGTATTTACATGCTCTTGTTCAGTTTTCAATTGTTTCTTCTCTGAATCATTCCACTCCAATTTCTTCTTTTCTAACATATTTGATTTTTTTTTCCTTTCTTCTACTACTTTGTTATTCTTGTTATTTGTGCAAAAGTACCAATCTGTCACATGCATGCATGGTAAAATTTGTCAGGGTAAAACAAATATGGGAGGTAGTTAGTTGATGTCTTATCTTCAAGGTCATCAGGTGAACAGGAGAAAATGTCATATCAAAGATTGATGAGCTAAAGTTTTCCATGGATCAGAAATCCCAGCTCATGGTTACTTGAAATCAGTATTCTTTGAATTATTTGTATGGATTATGTTGACCAGTCCTTCCACTATGAATAAATCTGAACATGAGACTTGAGAGCATGAACTGGATCTAAGCAAACAGAGGACTGATATTTTTTCCATTACTAGCTCTTGAAATTTACATGTAGAATACTATAACCAGTTAAATGCAATATGAATAATTGTTTCCTTCTGTACAGTGAGGAAAATGGAAAATTGTCATGAAAATAGTTTCCATTTTGTAGTAGAATAATATTTTATGGTACAAGTGATCTTGCCTGTAACTGTAAATGCACCTACACTGTATAGAGAGAAGTCTTGCTTCTTATGTTTAAGTTAACAAAAGAATAAACCAATGAAATAAAAATGACACGATTTTGTGAAGCAATTTGAAACATTACTGTGGCCTTGTCTTACTACATTTTTTTACGTTACTGTACATTGGAAGCATATTTCAGATGCTAATACTAGGGCAGTTAAACTATAAAAGAAATAAATTAAAGAAATTTTAAAAAAAGAGTAAAGCATGACTAATCAACATTTCAACTATAAGCAGGCCTCGGATAGCCTCATGTACACAGCCTTTAAGACCTGAATAACCAGAGAAATCAAATCACACAGAATGGTTCTACTACAGTTCTGCTAAAGGTATACAGACACATTGGCAGTAGATGTTAGTCATGGAAACTGTGACAAAGGCAATTTGGAAAGGAAAGCATAATTTTCCTTTTCAAAATGTGAAGAAATGAGCTAAACAAGTCCTGTAAAAATGTTGAGGATTATGCTGTTTTCCAACTTCTCCTAAACTGCTGTGAACTCAGATTTTACATTAATAAAACAGACAATTACATTCTCCAGGCATTTCCCTGTATTTTGAGAAAAACACAAATTTAAGAGCATGTCAGAGGAGCAGGCAGAGTTCCTTGATATTGTACTATCTCATCTTTCTTTCAAAAATGTTAGGCCCGAATCCTGCAAGGACATGGACAGGTTTAGCTTTATGCGATGTCAGCTATTTCTCTGACCTGACAGGAAAGTGAAATTGTGTTACATTAAAAAAAATTAAAATAAATTTCCCTCACAGTGCCCAGAAATGTTTATTTAAGAACTTATCAATTTTGATTAGGGTATGAATGGATTGAAAGCAGCTCTGGGAAGGACTTGGGAATATTGCTGGACAAATATTGGTTAAGAGCTGGCAATGTGTACTTCCAACACAAAGCATGTATGAAAAGAAGCACAGCAAGTGAGTTGAGGAAGATGATTCTCTCCCTCTGCTCTACCCTGATGAGATTCCACTTGGAGTATTACATCCAGTCTTGAGGTCCCCAGCATAGGAAACATGTGGACACAGTAGAGTGGTGTAAAGCCCAATTGTGCTTCTTTCTTTGCCTTAAACGTTTTGTCTGAACACTGCTCCTTGGTGTGTTTCATGTTGCCGGGTTCAGCGCAGGGTGGTGCAGGAGCCAGACTGGGCTCAGGACCCCGGAACTGCTGCAGGAGGAACTGATGCACGGTCCTGGCTGTGCACTCAAGTATTTTGGTCTGTTTATGTTTGCCTGAGCCAGGATAAATATTGCTTTTCACCCTGGGAGTGACTTTAAGGGCTGGAACACCTCTTGCATGAAGAAAGGTTTAGAGAGTTGGAGTTGTTCAGCCTGGAGAAATGAGGACTTCAGGAACATATCATTGTTGCCTTTCAATATATAAAAGGTGCTTATTAGAATGACAAAGACTTTTTACAAAGGCCTGCAGTGAAAAGACAAGAGACAACGCTTTTAAGATGAAAGAGAATAGATTTAGGTTGAACATAAGTAAGAATATTTTTTACACTGAGAGTGGTGAAACACTGGAACAGGTTTCCCAAAGAAGTTGTTAACAACGGGAGGTGTTTAAGGTTAGGTTGGACTGTCTCTTGAGTAACCTGATCTAGGGAAAGATGTATCTGCTCATGGCAGGTTTGGAGTAGATGATCTTCAATAGTCCCTTCCAAGCCACACCATTCTATGATTCTGCAATAGTATTATTTTATGATTTTATAAAATAAAATAAAATTAATTAAAGGGAAGCATTTGGGTTTTTACAGTTATTAAAAGGAATTCATGTGATTAAAAGACAAAATAATAACAAAAGAGTTCCCAAAACTAAACTCCAGGTATCCTTGTGCAATAGCAGCTTTTTGATACCTAGTACACACACACAAAAAAAAATTCTACTATGTTTGAAAAATATCCTTGTTCTGTCAAGGTTGGTGGTTTGCACAAGCTACACACAAATATGAGCTGTTTTGTTTGCAGTTAATCTTACTGTAAAGCAAAGTTTGCAGGAAAAAGAGAGTTATTTGAGGCTCTTCCAAAGACTTTCACCCACCCTGAGTGAGGCCTCAGAAATTACCACAGGTGAGCAGCTATGTGGGTCAGGACAGCATGCAGAGCAACAGAATAAGAGAGAAAAGAGTCAAGGAGAGCTCAGACTTCAGAGGCAGCATGTGGAAGAGAAAGATATATCAAAACCTCAACCCAAAACAAAGATAACTGCAAACCTCCTTCATACCAGTTAGGGTTTTTTTTTACTTGACTTTTCTGTTTCTGTTCCTGGTTGGGGTTTTTGTTGTTTTTTCTTATTTTTCACTACAAAGTACTATTCTCAGTTCCAGACCAGTAATGTGTTCTGCAGTGATTACTTTTACCTTGTAATTTAACAACTTGATCAGGAGAGTTTATTGTTATTGATAACTCAGATAACAATCTGTTCCTATTCCTCTTACTGAGCTGAGCTAGCTACGTAAATACAGTGATTGTCCTCTAATTTATTTTTTTTTAAATCCAATAATTGAGCACCTACATGCGTCAGAGGACAGCATTTTAGAAACCTGTTTTGTTCCTTTTTTATTTAGTGACTTAGTATCTTTTTATTTTTCTTTCCAGTTTTCTTTTTTATTTCTCCCCAAGCAAACTACTAGTTTTTAGTCTTATATATAAACACCGGGACAAGTGGTATACACCTTACTTTTTGCACAGAACTTTGCTGCCACAGTTCATGGCCAAGGAAATAAGTGGACCTCCCAGGTCACTTCATCATAACCCACACAAGCATCATAACCCACAATTCAGCAAAAAATATAGATGTTATACAGTCATGATTCCTCTCTCCTGCCACTTGTTAGCTGTCGCAACTGAACGGGAAGCAGAGTGGAATTTGTCTGTATGGGTGGCTCAAGTCACTTGTGTTTGTTCATACCACCAAAATATGAGGAGAAAAATGTTCTGGGTTAGAATAGAACCTTGATGAAGGTTTGATGCACTGCCACTGTAAGTGCTTGCACCCACTTTTTTTTTTCTCTCAGTAGCTCATTCTTTTGGCTTATGGGTATATAGAACTTCTACATGACTGCAAGTTTCCATCACATCGGAACGGTTCCATCCTTCTGCTGGTGGACTCTTAGACCCAATGTAAGAAGACACAGCAGAACCCCAGTCCCAGGAGGAGCTATGAAAGTTTGCACCTCTTGGGTCTCTAAGCAGGGATCACTGTTTGATGACATCAGGCAGCTCCAACTGCCTCTTAAGTTGAGAAATATTTTTTTTTCCTTCAGCTACCTATTTTCTCTGTCCAACTCACTAAAGTACTTATTTATTTATACTTTTTAATCAATTTCACTTTTACATTGTTTTTCTCTTGACAGAGAACTGTCTAAACTGAAATTTTCAGTTTGCTTCTTTAATAAAACGATTCTTTTCACTTTTGACTGTCCCTCAGAATAAATTTACCATTTTGTCTCATGTTTACATGACTCATTTTTAAGTCTTTCATTATTCCAGTAGATTATTTGCCCTACTTGCTCTTATTTTATGTTTGAAACACCTTTCACATAATTACAATAAAAACATACTTATATTACTTTTTTAACCTTTTTATCTTTGCTTCTTAAATAAATACCTGGCTAAGAATTTCTTTCAAGGCTCAGTCCTGTTTTTGTTAACACCTCTGAAACAGCACAGAGTGCTGGGAGCACATTGTTAGAGTAGTCTGGCTGCTACATTTATTTAATCCCCTCAGGAAACAACATCACAAAGAAAAGGCACTTTCTTCAAAGCAAAATTGATAATGAGACCTTAATCCCCCCTAAATTTCCCAATCCTAATTCAGCAAAGGTAAAAAAAAAGTTGACTAAAGAAAAATATAAGACCACAATGTTTGCTTTTTAGGCTACATTTAGTTGCAGGCTGCCATTGATGCAGAGTAAATTGGAGTAATCCTTAAACTATAACATAAGATGTAATGAATGGCCATGTGCAGAGCATTACTGGGATTGAGACAGTGCTGTGGTTAAACGTTAAACATCTGCAGAACAAACCTGATTCCTGTGCTTAAGAATTCAGTTACAGCTAAGTAGGAGGAAGGAAGAATTTTCAAATATTAATACAACGATGCAGTGAACTGATAGTGAGTAAAGCCCAGTACAAATAAAAGAACTGTAATTAAAAATACCCCAAAATAGTAAATATTCTCTAGAAAGAAAACAAACCTTTTAAATATTTTGCCATTTTCTTTCTCCTTACTATTCCCTTCCCGGTTTGTTCATATGAGGCTCTGTTTCCTAGATAATGCCTCAAGGCACTGAGGTGTCTGTAGGAAGTATATTTATTTGAATAGAATCTGCATTTGTTAAGTAACCACACTGCTTTGGAATTGTAATCCAGGAGCAACAAAAAAATGGAAGAGTATAACCACTATGTTTGAGTTACAGGATCAAAGGGCTTATGCAGAGTAAAATATTTGCTTGTTGAAATTGCGTATGAAGTTCTGTGTACTATTTCAACTGTGATTAAGGTAATCCAGGCATTTTTCAGTGGGATAGTAAATGTGTAAGCTGAATTTTTAGTCTTCATGAACAAGCAATAATGCAGACAAGAAAATTTGGGAGTTAGTTATATGGAAAATAGGTAAAAATACACCTTCTACCATTTAACTGACTTTTCATATCATCAGCATCAGATCTGGAAGACAGTCAGATTTGACAGTGAATATGTACATAATGTTTGTGTTGGTAAAGAGTCTAAAAGTGACCAAGCATCTACTTTTTATTGTTATTGTTGTTTCTTGCCTCCAGTGAACTTTCTTCAAATTGTAATAGCAAGCAATCAAATGGAAAAAAAAAAAAAAAAGATTAGATTAGCAGTTGTTTAGCAGTACGTATCATGTCTGTTCCTACACAATAATTTCTCTACTTGTATTTGAGATCAAAGGCATGCATTTTAAACAAAATTCTTGCTATAAGTCTGAAGACATCATGAAATGCACATCTAATTCATTTCCCTTGCTCTGTCTAGCCATCAGGTTGAAAGAAGATATTTCTTCTTTTGGTTGAAAGACAACTTAATGTACCAGGTTTTTCTCGCTTTCCTGTTCATTCTTCAAGGAGCGAATGCGTTCATGAGCAAAATCTTTGCTACACTTTGGGAATCAATTTTGCATGTTTCACCCAATATTTCCAACACAGTTATATAGCAGAAGTTGAGGTCTCACTACATAATTTATGAATATACCTAAATAATTTTAAAAATGTAGGGTTGAAAATGGTATGACCAGTAAGAGAACCCACTTTCTGTGATGTTAATTGCAAGACAAGTCAAAGCTGTTATGTGTTGTATCCCATTCTCTGTTATACGGAGCAGAATAAAGCTGGGTCCTGGAACTATAGCAGCAATTTTTAAGCAGTGTTGAAAATTGCTTACATTACTGAAACAAAGACTGGAATGAAGAATACAGATTCTATCACTTGTCATCTGAGCCTTCTCTGATGATACAAAACTATCTTTGACTGCTTTGACTTTAGAGAAGGTTTATTTACTTACATAAATTAAGGAGCAAACCTTTACTGTAACTGGAGGCAACAGAAATACCATCAGCACCAAGTACTAAAGCAAGAAGTGAAAACGATCATTTGAGTTCACAGAATCATAGACTCAAAGTTTATTTTAAAAAGATGAAGGAGAAAGAAGTCCTTTATATCTTCTGGATATACTGCATAGATGTTCAGGTAAAATATTGCTAATAAAAATTTGTAGGGAAATATCTAGGTGATAACTGCCACAAAATTTTCATTAAAAAATATTTAGTTGTTCAATAGGTTTTCCAGAACATTTCAAAACTCAATTCCAAATTAAGTTAATGTGTTAAATATATAATTACATATTTAAATTCATTTAAAATGTGGCACAAGATGTTATTGAACAAAACACTGTTCTTGCACAGATATTTAATTGTAAAATACATGAATTCAGATATGATTCTGGTTGAAGTAAAGAAATCTGTTTACATAAAATTGTCAGAATAAGTGCTAAAAGTTTCTTGTTTCTGCTCTGCCAGAAGTACCTGCAGTGTGTATATCTCAAGGGCAAAACTACCTGACTGAAGGAGAAGGGAGGGTCCATAGCACTTTTAAATCTAGTTAAATGAAGTAAGTCCAATACAGAATTGAATTTAACTCTTGGCAGACTAAAATAATTCTGAATCATATAATTTATGGAGTACACAAGCCAGGAGCAGTTATGAGGAGGCTGTGTGATTGCAACAGAATCCCATGTGAACCTATGCCATGCTTACTGTGTCCTTTTGGGGTAGAAAGGTGGTGAGACAATCCAGCAACTTCTGCCTGGAAAAGTCTGTGTCTCGCAGTAACCAGGACTGGGATGAGCACCTCCTACTGCCTTGTTAAACTTTATTGTAAAGAACAAAACATGCTTTTTTTTTTTTTCATTATTTTTCATTCTGGTGAGGAATTTTGAATTTGTTACTAAATTTGCCCATCTGAGAGAGTCTGATATTTTATATGAAGGATTCTTTTTAACTTGATTCCAGTATCAATGAAAGTCTATGAGAAGTCTAAACTACTGCCTCTATTGCTCCCAGTTACACCATTAGAAGAATTCACTGTATTCATTAGAGTAGCCACATGTGCAACCATTGTATGTACTATACTTTTTTCATAAACAACTATATCCTCTGTAATTCAAAATCAGTGCAGATTATGATAATTTGATATTCAAACTTCTCACAGTAGATTAATCATATCAGTTTTGTACCTAAGATTTTATAACTGCTCCAGGGAAAAATAACTGATGTGCAAAACACTGAATCTCTGCCAATTCAAAATAGGCTCAGCATGTACTCTTATTAGTATCTAATGTTTAGTTTCCAAATTTTAAATCAGTCTGTATTCCTGTTATACTTGTTTAGCCAAATCCTTTTTGCTTTTCTGATGTCTTCCTTTAGGTTTTGTAAAATATTTCAATTTGTCTTTTATAATCTTAAAGCTATTTTTGAAAATTCATAATATTAATCATTTCTTTCACTAGCCCTCCTGCCAGTTCTTACAATGTCTTTGAGATTCTGGATGTGTTGTGATTTTGATTAATTTTTTTTTTTAATTCATTTACACTAGCTATGGCTTAAGGTCTGATTTTTCATCCAGAAATTACTCCTAATATAACATTTTTCAGAGTGCATGATAGATGATTAAAGCTGTAGATAAAGATAATATTCTAGTGTCTAATTGCTTGGTAACAGATGGATCAACATAATGGAAAGGTAACATTTTAAATTTGGTAGATTTATACATATATACTCAAAGTATCATCAGTCATATTGAGTACAACAGGACTTTGGGACTGACAGGAGCAAAGTTGTTATAGCATACCAGACAATGCACAAACTCAAACTAAAGAACTGTCTTTCCTCCAAAAGCTTCCTTTCCAAATCTGATTTTGTTGGAAGTCTTTCGTGATCAGCTATAAATAACAGTCTGAGGACGTAACCCCTAACCACAAGAAGGATGCTGAGGCTCAGGAGTGTCCAGAGAAGAGCGACAAAGCTGGTGAAGGGGCTGGAGAACAAGCCTTATGCAGAGTGGCTGAGGGGAGACTTTATTGCTCTCTACAACTACCTGAAAGGAAGTTGTAGAGAGGAGGGAGCTGGCCTCTTCTCCCAAGTGACTGATGACAGGATGAGAGGGAGTGGCCTCAAGCTCTGCCAGGAGAGGTTCAGGCTCGACATCAGAAAAAAAAAAAAAAATCACAGAAAGATTCATTGGGCAGTGGAACAGGCTGCCCAGGGATGTCGTTGAGTCACCATCCCTGGAGATATTTAAAAGACAGGTGGATGAGATGCTGAGGGGCATGGTTTAGTGTTTGATAGAAATGGTTAGACTCGATGATCCAGTGAGTCTTTTCCAACCTAGTGGTTCTGTGATCCTGTGTGATTTTGATAACCACATTGCTGCATGCTACCATGAATGATTTTGTAACACTCATAAGCATACCAGACATTGCTTCACCCCTCAGAAGGCATCCAGAATACTACTCAGAAGCTATGTGGTTTTAGTGAGTGATTAGGCAAATAATGCTGCAGCTGTGGTGGTGACTATAAAGATGTTTGATGCATGCAAGGACTTACACTAAAGGAAAACTGGAACCTTGAGAAATGTCTATGGATGGCCATGCAGGTGATTTGTTTTAACAAGGATCTTCTAGGGTTAGTGATGTTCTACAATGCAGCACAGAGCTGATGCTTAGAGTCCCAAACTTGTAAGAAAATGAAGCAATAAGTAGAAAAAACATGAGACTTAGGAAACAAAGGTGAGAAAGGCAGTTTTAAAGGAATATCTAAGCATTATTAACAGACATCCAAAGGGTTGTGTTTGTTGACAAAAACATATAAATCTGGCATAGCTGCAGCATTAAACATGCTCATCTGTTACATTTAGTTCTCAAAGAAATAGAAGGAACAAGGCTTGAAGAAAAGGACCAGATTTTGATAATGATTTGCAGACAACTGCTAGAAACTGAGATCAGTCTAAAAGCGACCCAGGAGACAGGCGTAGTTTATGAAGTAAGAAGAATAATGATTCCGATAATTAGGAGAACTATATTTGCTCCTCTTTCTCTAAAGCAGCAGATGCCAGCTGTTGGAAGTTGAATATTAAAACTTATGTCCCTGTGGTATGATCCAGTACAAAAGAACCTCAGTTTTAATATCATGAAACAATGTTCTCAAGCATATAAACATTCTTATGTTTCTTCTTCAATACTTTGCTAGGTTTTTAACACAGCTAGAGGCTGACTACTCTCAGTTGGGTCAGGCTTTGTTTAATTTTTAGAAAAGCTAAACTAGAATGCATATGGCTTTTTTGACCCTGAAGGAAATTTTCCTTCTCCAAGGAGTTCTGTCACTTACATTTTTTTCTTGCAAACTAAAATATTTTCAAAATTCTGGAATTCCTTCCAGAATAGAAATTCAGCATTCTATTTGCTACTTGTTACCTTCATAATATACACAGCTTAACTGGCTGACGTTGACATTTTTAAAATCCAGTCCATAATAGACGCCTGCTATTTTCACTTCTTGGATAAGACCAGTTGCCTTAGAGGTAGAATAACTTTTCACTTCTGTTAGAAAGATTATCATACTGAGTAAAAAGGAAACATTATCTTAATTAGGTGTTCAGGGACAACTGAAACATAAGCAAATATTGTATGTTCTGAAAACAGAAGCTGAAGTATTGTCATGAGTCTTTCATAAGTAACTGTCTTTTTGAATTAATAGATTATTTTCAAAATAAGATTTTAATAGAAGAGAACTCATTTATTTTATATATGTATGTGTATACACACAGAGTGTGTGTATATATAGTTCTTCCTAAGGGTGGTTATCTATCTTGAATTACATATATATGTGCACATATGCAGATGTTATTCACGTATATGCATAGTCCATTTACTACGCTCTGATTAGAAGTGGGAGCCAGCTTCAGTTTCAAAGTGCCATAATTGAACACTGACCTGAGTTCTGTCCCAAAATTTGGGTAACCTAGAACAAATTGCTTGCTCAGTCCACTTTTCTGCCTCCTCACAAACAGCGAATCATGAAAAAAACAACTCTCTTGTTAAGGGAGACTGCAAAGAGGGGGAAGGAGAGAGGTAGGATGTAGTAGTATTTTTTTTCCCAAATGACATTAACTTAACGTCTTCTTTTATTGTGAAGAAACTGTTGAGTGTCTGGAATGTATCCTCCTCTTGAAGGAGTGCTTGACTCCTTGCCTGCTAGTGGCAATCCTGAGTAACTCCTTCCTTCCCTCTCCTCTGTGCAGCAGCCAGGCTTCAGCTGGTCTCTTGCTGAACTCCCCGTTCCTTCCTGCTGATTGAAAGCAGGGCACTTTTCAGTGACTTTTTTGCTTCTTAAAGAACATCACTGGACCCCACACAGATTTCTATCTACATATGTTGCTTTCTTGATGTAAGACTTCTGTATCTCAAATATAGAGACTGATCCATTTGATTATGATGAACACTTGCCCCAAAGTTTGTCACTCAAATATCTTTCTTTGAACCAAATAGAAGCTTAGTGTTTCCTTCTACAGTTTTCCAGGATGACTTACTGTATTCTTTTAGGTCTTAGTCCACCTGGCTTACAAACGCTCATTTTTGCATTGTTCATATGAGGAAATGAAACATTTGGAAGAGTAAGACCTAGAAGTCTGGTATGCTATGATAGAAAACAATAGGATATTCAATTTTAGAATTTTTTCTTCTCAGTCTGTATCTGTGGACATCAATCTATATCAATTCATAATGATTCAAGTGTGCTTTTCACACCTGCTAGCATTTCCTATGACCCCTCCATGTTAGGGAGTTAAAGAATCCCATGGCCTGATGGAGGTGAAGCTGCTGCAGCTCCTTGATTTGGGTCCAAGAAGCAGCAAAGCCAAGCAAGGCAAATATACAAACACAATAATTTATCACATATATAGATCTGTAAACACAGGTCAGACATATGAATGTGTAACAGATACACTTTGCACACACAGCAGCTCAAATTACACTAATGGCCTCATCCTCATTTAAAGTGATTCACCTACTTGACGAGGGAAAGGCTGTTGATGTAGTCTTCTTGGACTTCAGCAAAGCCTTTGACACAGTTTCTCGCAGAATTCTGCTATGGAAACTGTCAGCTTCTGGCCTGGACAGGCACACACTCTCCTGGATGGAAAATTGCTTGGATGGCCGGGCCCAGAGAGTTATGGTAAATAGAGTTAACTCCAGCTGGAGACCAGTTACAAGTGGGATTCCCCAGGGCTCAGTGCTAGGTCCAGCCCTGTTCAATGTCTTTATCAATGACGTGGATGATGACATTGAGTGCACCCTTAGCAAGTTTGCAGGCGACACTAAACCAGAAGGACCTGGGGTTTTTGGTTGATGAGCCAGCAGTGTGCCCAGGTGGCCAAGAAGGCCAATGGCTTCTTGGCTTGTATCAGAAACAATGTGACCAGCAGGTCCAGGGAGGTTATTCTCCCTCTGTAACAGGCACTGGTGAGACTGTACCTTGAATACTGTGTGCAGTTCTGGGCCCCTCAGCACAAGAAGGATGTTGAGGCTCTGGAGCATGTCCTGAGAAGAGCAACAAAGCTGGTGAAGAAGCTGGAGAACAAACCTTACTAAGAGTGGCTGAGAGAGATTGGGTAGTTTAGCCTTGAGGAGGCTGAGGGGACCTCATTGCTCTCTATAACTCTCTGAAAGGAGGTTGTGGAGAGGAGTCTTGTTCCTCCCAAAACCACCTTGATCCCTCCCTTTTTCCACCTTTGTTTCCTCCCCTAAATATCCTATAATGTTCCATGAAATCTTAAAATTGCTCTTCCCCTGCATCCCATAACTTACCCCATACTCTTGGTCAGTGATCCCCCTCAGCTGGGAATGTGATCTTCAGAGCCATTGCATTGGCTCATGGCACTGGGTGTCCCACCTTGACACTGAATCTGAGACTCTGCTGGGACAGTTTTGGGAAAACCCAGAGTTCACACCTCAGAGGAGCTGTTGGAGTTTATCTGCCCAGAACCATGTCTCTCTGCTTCTTTTTATATGTATTCAAGTCTTTAATTACACAGTCTAACTCCCACATCTCCTTTTCTGCTGCTGTGTTTAATGTTTGTTTGGGAATTATCCAGACAGTCAAAAAAAAAGAGCTAGACATTCAAAGTGGCCTTACTTCTGGCTATTAGGCATGTATTAGTAAGGCAGGTGAAGGGGGCTAACAAGGAGGCTAAAAACAAATGTCAAAAGAAAAATGTAGTATGTCAAAAGAGAAAAGAATAGTGAATGGTTATGCTTGAGTAAGTAAGCAATATTTTTAATGGCAAATTTTGATGGTGTTCATTATAAAGCAAAAAAATTTGAGGAGTAATATTTGAAGGCATACTAAAAAAGACTTACTCATTTCATGTCTTTAGAGTTTTAGTGGTTTAGTGGAATTCACCAGATGAGGAAGTATTCACTCCTGGGTTTAGGAATACCTGTCTGGTGGTTAAAGGTCAGTTCTGAATAAGTAGCTAAAGAAGGCTAATTTGTAGTGATATGAATAAACCTGCGAGACTATTGTGACAATCCACTGCTCTACTTCTATAACTTATCTCTTAGAGAACAATTTAGCAATTACTGATGGAAATGTTACACAAAATTTATGGTAGGCTTTTGAACTTTGAAAAGATTTCCAAGATTACTTTGGAGAACTTTAGTGGTAATTTGATCCACTTGTTTGTTGTTTGATTTATAACTCTCATGGTACTTGTAGTGTGGCACTTATTATTCCATAATTCTATTATTCCAGTCAACACAGGTTCATGAAAGAAAAGTCCTGCCAAAGTAACCTGTTCACTTGCTATGACAAGGTGACCTGCCTACTCAATGAGGGAAAGGCTGTGGATGCAGTCTTCTTGGACTTCAGTAAAGCCTTTGACACAGTTTCTCATAGAATTCTTCTTAAGACATGTACACATTCTGGTAGGTGGAAAACTGCTTGGATGGCTGTGCCCAAAAACTTGTGGTAAATTGAGTTAACTCCAACTGGAGGCTGGTTACAAGTGGTGTCCCCTAGGGCTCATTGCTGGGTCCAGTCCTGTTCAGTATCCTTGTCAATGACCTAGATGAAGACATTGAGTGCACCCTTAGCAAAGCTGCAGACAATACTAAGCTGGGTGGAAGTGTTGATCTGCTGGGGGGTCGGGAGGCTCTGCAAAGGAATCTGAACAGGCTAGGCCAATGGGTTTAGACTAGTGACATGAGGTTTAACAAGGCTAAGTGCTGGGTCCTTCACTTGGGGCACAACAACGCTGTGCAGACTCCTAGGGAGTGGGGGAAGAGTGTCTAGAAAGATGTCTGGAGGAGAAGGACCTGGCGATGTTGGTTGACAGGCAACTGAACATGAGCCAGCATGCTAGTGAGGTAGTTCCTCAGGTATTCAGCTGAGGATTCAGCTGTTCTGCTTAAAAACAAGATCCATTTTTTAAACCTACAGTCATTCTATATTCCCTCAAATATCATCTGAATGATATGTGCATGTGATCTTTCTAATCACTTGATATTGGAACTATGGAATGGATCCAGAGGTTAGAATAAAAGTTTACAGCCAGACAGCTTTGTGGCCAAAATTGTATGAACCAAATACATTCAAATGCAGAAATATTTTAGAATTGGTCTACTTTTCAGGAGTGAAATAGAAGGAAGCTAGGGCATTTGCCCATGACTCCAGCCTTCTAAGTGATGGCACTCTCTTTAAGTATTATCAACTATGCTAATTCTCTTCAACCCCCCATCCTTGGGGAACGATGACAACCTCATTTCATCTGTTCTTTCCACAGTGTTCTGGAAGAAGTCAGCCCTTCCAATTCTTTTATCTGCTGTGAGGCAGAGAGTGTCAAGAGCTTAAAAGAACATGGGCGAGCACTTCTCCTAGAACCTTCTTATCTTCAATGGCAATCTGAATTTCTGCTTCCCATTTGTTTTTTAATCTGCTGTGACTTCTCCATTTCACACTACTTGGAATTTCGGAGAGAATGGCTATTTGTCACTTAAATAAATCTGGTTTTGACTCTTGCATTTTGGCAATTTATTTTCACTGTCTGAGTAGGGGATGGACAGCTACATATCAGTGTAGGGTTTTCTTAATATAACACTCATTAAATACTTGTACTGATTGTGTATGGCATTCTGGGCATTTGCTTTTGCTGCACTGTTTAGATGTGTTTTGACCTAATTCAGACATGGTATGAAAACATCTGTTTCATCTAAAGAACTACACATATGCATTAAATTTTATATTTGTATTCATGTCCATTTAACTCAGAAGATATTAAAATCCTTTTAGAATCAAAGCTGAAAAAAACTTGAAGTAAATTTGGTTATTCATTTTACATCCATATTGGATAGAAGCAGATACTGAGTTTCATTCTG
Organism: Piaya cayana; assembly: GCA_013389865.1. Taxonomy (NCBI): domain Eukaryota; kingdom Metazoa; phylum Chordata; class Aves; order Cuculiformes; family Coccyzidae; genus Piaya; species Piaya cayana. The sequence goes on from WAAB01017516.1 coordinate 160,293, forward strand.
TTAAAAATACACAAGAATGATAACTTTAACATCAGACTTTTTAAAAAAATACAGTTAATATTTTCACTTGTCAGAGGCTTATTACACTGAGAATATTATGAAGTCAAAGTTGTTTTGGAGTATGATCTGAACAATTGATTTTGATTTTTCACTGAAAATCATTATTTTTTGCCTCAGGCTGTAAGTGATCAAGTTTTGACCATGTAAAATTAGAGTCAAAATTAAAAAATAATGTATATCTTCATGCCCATGTGATTAAAATGGGAAAATAACATTTTTAATCTCTTATTCGATGTTTCTGTTCCCATTTGATTTATTATCATGACATAATAAACCTGCTGTAGTGCTCGGTATCATCACTACCATGAAGGATGGTGTTTTGTTTATTTCATAGGTCAGAATTGGTCAGAATAGAGATTTTCTTCTAGAATAAAACTGAGATGTCATCTAGATAGGACATGTATCCTGTTGTTTATATTATATCCACACAAGAAATCTTCAAAATGCTCTGTGAAACAAAACTTGGACACATAGTATATACATACGCCTTTGAATAAAAGCTACTGGTCTATTATATTGACTGGATACTAATGTATTTGAAATTAAACAGACCTCTACAGATTCCTGACCTCAACATAAAATTGCCTTTGAGAAATGATATCAAAAAAAGTTTTGATGTAACTGTGTTAATGGTTATATCACCTTTACTAGCAACATTGAAGACGTTCCACAACAACAACAGCCCTGGCTTTAAGAACAACAAATATTCTTTCTAGCTTTACTTCCTCTATGCCTGTAAATCTTTCCAAGTGTCATGTAATGCCAACATACAAAAAGTCTAGACGTAATGTATTTGTCTATTACAGACAGAGGCGTGCAACAATCCCTTGTTTTCACTGGAGTTGCATGACTTGACAGAGAAAGAGATTTTCACTCTCAGAATTTCATAAAAAAGAACACCTGCTTCAATGTTGTAATAAGCCTTTTGGCAACATATCAAATAGAACCTATCTGTATCTCTGTAGTTCACTGAAAAATACACATGCTCTCTATTATATTTGACAATATCTAACTTGAAATCAGCTAACAATATCCATTGTCTGTGAAATTCTGACATCTGATTTTGTTTAATCTTAAATAGAAATAAATATAATTTTAAAAGAAATTGCTGAAGAAGAACAAGGAAATAAATTATCCTGCAGTGAGACATTTTGTACAATGTACAATTACTTGGTTGAATAATGTTAAACACCATTTTAGATTCTATTTCTGTTCCAATGTTACTGTTATTTTTTCTTTTCCCTTACATATTGGTAATATCTAATAAATATGGCCTACTGGTGTATTAATATGTTAACATCAGTAAACTCCCCATATATATAAGTTTTAAATAAGGCTATTGTTTCAACTTTTTAATTCTATCTTCCTGAAGTGATATCTTCTCTCATTATTTTATAGCAATTTTGTCAGAATTGATGAAAAGCTTTTAAATTAATACAGAACTATATTTTTAAAACTGTCACGTTGAGAATTTTCAACCCAGATTTAACTTTTTCTACCAAGAGTTCTTGCTTTTACAACAATCCAGAACTCCTGGGCTGTTTCACCCAAATGTAATTACAGATATTTTTTCTCTGTTTATGAAATGTTCTTTAGGACTTTCAACCCTGTTTAACTTTCTAAAAACCTGTTTATTCTGCTTACCTAGATCAAAGTTATTGATTCTAAAAAAAAAGTATCAAAACTGCAATTTTGAGTAAAACTACTAAGACTTATAGGCACTAATTTAAACTTCTTTTCTTACACCTTTGCAAAATCAATGTGTTTTAATGATGTCTATCCAAACATGTTACATTTATATCATTCTTTCCAACTCGAGGGAGAAAAACCCCCAAAACAACTCGGCTGTTTCTGCTACACTGCTGTATTCAGAGCAAGCTTATAGCAACAATGAGTACATTAAGAACAATGCTTTGAAAGATGGTGCACATTTTTGGAGCAGGAATTCTCAAACAATATCTTTATGGCTTCACTGAATAAAAAGGCAAATACTAACAGAATCTAAAAAAATATGCATGCTACTTTCTGCCATCAATTTATTTCATAGAAATAGGAGTTTAAATCAAGGCATGGGAGGCCCAGAACTAATAGAAGCAGATTATTGTCTGATACATCACTGCTAATATTAGTACCATGCATTCATTCAACTTCAATCTGTTGCATTATTGTCCCTTCCTAGAAGGGAGGTGAGGCCAGCTTTGTGCCTCTGACTGACAGAAGTCTAGCATACATGACTGGTGAGACTGATGCTTTTCTGATCAAAAAATTCACCTATTTTTGTTCCTTTTTGGCAAAAGTGCCTCCTAGTGTAAGGTTTCTGAGATATAGTTCAGATTAATCCTTTTAATAGCTTGTTGTCTGTGTACAACGAATCAATTGGAGTTCCTTTTTCCACAGGAGCTGACTCAGCTCCTGCATCTGATCCATGAGTGTTTCCAGGAATAGTATTATCTGTGGCCCAGTTACATGTTGTAGGAGAATAACAGCACATCCTTCATAGTGCTAAGCAGAAGGTAGTTGCTTCCTCATCAGTCAATACAGGTCTTTAAGAGCAACACTCTTGCAATTCTGGTGTCTCAGAGCAGTTTACTTGTAGCAGTTGAGTCTCTCCTGAGATTTATGTGTGACTTCTAGGATCATGAAGAGTTTCTGTTTCTACCTTTCACTTGATCTGATTTGAGTCTCGACTGAAAAAAAATATGAGATACAGAGAATCTTTTAGCTCTTATCCAAAATACAAGCATTTATCATTTTGTGCAGGATATCAAGCAGGACAGAACAATAGCTGGGGTCTTGTAATGTATGCTTCATGCTATCAACACATGAAGTGGAAATTTTAGACTAGAGCAGGGCTTAGAAAACCAGTAACTTTGTAGGTATTCCGAGAAATTGTTGAAGATATGAGCATACTCTTTTGGGTTTTCTATTACGAACAGTTGAACTGGCTTCTGTGACCAAAGGCAACAAAATAAAATGTCAGCAATTTAAAAATGAAGATGTACAAAGTAATGGCTTGGGATTTTTTTTTTAAATTTTTTTTTTTCAAAAAAATACTCGCAGATTATAGTTGGTGAAATATGCTGATTTTTTTACAAAATAATTTATGTCATATTGATTTTGTTTTTTAATCTACTAAATTTAACCTGTTAAATTTTATATCTGCCATCTCCTCTACTGTTTCTCCCCTAGTTTTGTGCCAGAAGGAGGAACCTGTAGGTTCTTTAAAATAAGTGTGTAGTTTGGCAATTTAGCAGGTGCACTAATTAATATAATCAAAACCGTAAGCCATAACTGAAAGCTAGAAAAAAACAATTTAATGGACTGAGCTTTATGCAGTTTCTAATGAAAGTTGACCCCTTTGGTTAATCAGAATTCATAGTAAAGCAGTACTGCTTAAGTGTTGCATAAAATTCTTTACCTGAACCTTGCAAATTGGCTGTGGTTAAAAGGGAGAAGGAAACCAATAAAAGAGACCTCATAATAATAAAAAAGCCCTCATAAAAGTCTATCACGTGCATTTATTCAGGTTAGTTATGTGATACTATTCAAAATGCTCTAGAGAAGAAACTGTTTCTAAAAGAATACAGAAATCCACAATTTAACAAGATGTGTGGCATTTTAATATAAGTTGTGCAGGTCATTAGTTTCTGGCTTATTAGATCCAATATAATTATTCCACTTAGACTTCAACTAAACATTTATTAGTTAAGCAGAGTGCCCTAACAGCACTTCACATCCAAGGTATAATTTCATGCCAAATATATAACTGGTGAGATACTGATATGAAGGATTCGCTAATGATTTTTATTTTAACAACGTTCAGTCATTTTTCATTTTGATTGTAAAATATATTGACTGTTAAAAAGAAGGCATGATAGCATTGCTTTTTTAGAAGCAGTGGCATAAATATTGCTATAAGGAAGTACCAAAACAGTGAGGTAACTAAAAAAATGTAGGAAGTTGACCCAAAAATCTTAAGATGGAAAAATAATTAAGGGATTTAATCTGTGCTGCACTGAGAACAAAGGAAATTTTATCAAAGGCCTGAATTTCTATAAGATTGCTTACAGTGCTGATCTTAATTCCCTTATTACTTATGTACTTTTATTTAATGTTGGGTTATATCAGCTTAATATCTTCTATCTTGTCTCTCAACCATGAATATTGGGAATCTGGGGTTGTTTTTTCTCAGGTTTCTTCTTTTTTTATTTATTTAAATTTAAGTATAGTTCTTTGATTATTTTAAGAAAATGTAGGGTCAAAAATACCCTAATGACAATCATTATCTATTCTCAGATGAGAAAAGAAACTAAAACAGTTATTTACTTCCTGATCACAATAAGAAAGTCTGTGCTTGAAGAACATTGTAATAATGCATATGGTGAGATGCATGATTTTCTAAGTATAATCTTGCTGTTTTTACTTGCGAATACTGCCCTTGGTACACCAGTTCATGTGATCTGCACTTTGTAATCTTTCCTTACCTTGGCTTTCATCCACGGGTACTTTTTTATTTTTAATTACTACTGTCCAAACCTAATTTCAGAATTAAGTGATCCATATTTCTAATTAACTTGGCTGACAAAAAACATCACCATGCCAATATATATGAGTACGTATTCAAAGAAATACTGACCAGCAACCTGTGTACCCTGTGCCCATTTCTTAAATGTGAATAATTATTTTAAAATATCTAATTATTTCCATGTTAAGAATATAAAACTTTATTAGAAGAAAATCTCAGTGCAGTTTGTTGCTACTACTTGTGAAATAATGCAGAGAGTTTACCCATTAATTGCTGTACCAAAGGAGTTCTGATGCCTCTTTGATATTCTTTCTTTGGGATTTTAAGAATCTATTTATATTTCATTCTTATTTTAGGAGGAGAGGAGGAAGGGATAAAGAAAAAGAACTGGTTCTTGATATTCAGGGATTTACAATTTTGCTTAGAAGAAGCATTTATATTTCTGTCTGTTAGTTTCTAAATGATGTTGCAGAGGCACCCACAAAACAGACTATCCATCACTGAAAGTAATGAGAATTTGCTTGGTGCTCTGGGAAACATAAATAAACCACAGGTTCAGATGTCAATTGGGAATTATTACTACACAACTGCCTTAAAAATTCCAAAGTTTTATGAACATTCCTTTAGGATGATGACCCAAAGCACACACAAGCATTCATCTATGGCATGAGAGCTCTCAGTCCTGGGCAAGATAGCTTGGCTGGCTTCCCAATCCAAATGGAAGGTCCCTACTCCATTGCAGGCCCCCAGCTATGAGGAGAATCAGTTGAAATTTGCTGTGGCAGGATACCATTTTTTACAACAGTTGAGTGTGATCCTTGATCATTCTAATTGGTTGAGGCTGCATATCTTCCAGGACTGTAAACCTGACAACAGTTCTTTACCTCCTCCCACAAGCAGTGAGATAACACATATTAGTCTAGTTGTTGCCAGGTGATGTTTCTGCTTTGCTAGGAGAGAGTTAATTTCTTCTCAGCAACTGCTGTGTTTTAGAGTTAGTATGAGAAAAACTTGCTAATGTATTAATGCTTTTAGTTGTTGCTAAGAAACCAAGGACTTTTGCAGTTTCCCATACTCTGCTAGTGAGCAGTTATACAAGAAATAGGGAGGGAGCATAACCAGGCAGCTGGTCCAAGCTGGCCATAGAGATATTCAATACCGTGTTATGTCATGCTCCGTAAATAACCAGGAAGTTGGCTGAGGGTCAGGGTTCACCTCTCAGGGATCACTTCCCACAGATGGGCTGGATGTGGGTCATTGTCCCGTGAGAAGTTCCTTTGCATCACTTGTTCTGCATATTGTATTATCTTTATTATCATCATCAGCCTTATTGTCTTTTCCTTTGTTGTTCTATTAAACTGTCTTTATCTTAACCCAAGAGCTTTCATTTTTTCTTGATTTTCCCCTCCACTCCACTATGAGGCAAGGAGGTGGGAATGGGGGAGAGAGAGAGTACCTGCATGGTCTCAGTTGATGCCTGGGCTTAAAACCACAACAGTAAGGTAAAGCAATGAGTACGTGAACCAGTAATGACAGCAGTAATACAATGACAGAAATGGCATTTTGAGGGATTGGATGTGTTTCCACCAATCTGCAAGGCAAAATAGACCCCCATGCTCTTACTTAAGTAATGCAAAGTGAAGATGAACAAAGCCACATTCTACAGGAAAAAAGTTTAATACTCACCTAGTCTGCTGCTTCGTTAATTTAAATATGTCACTTCATCTCTCCCTGCCTTATGTTTATTATAAAAGGATGATGAACTACTGAATCCATTTGGACTAGTTTAAAATAACAATATAATTTTTTTTTCAGGAAAGCTTTTTTTCTTCTCGAGTTTCATATGAGGAAGAACAGCTATAAGAGGAAATTTTAAAAGGATTAAATTCTCTCACTCTATGGGTGCTATAAGAATTCTTTAATTAAGAACAATCAGTCCAAAAATCTAAGTACTGTGGACAAATTCTCAGATAAAAAAATGCACTCTGGAATACAGTTTTATTTAAAAAAATATGAATCAATAGTATTATTCAATTCAACAATAAAACATACTTAGAGAATTGTGCAGAACATGCATATCCAAAATATATGAACTTATGATGCAAAGTGAAAGAAGTCAATAGACTCAAGAAGCTGTCAATCCAGTTCCTCAGCTCTTGCCATAGAAAATTGGAATTCCTCAAAAAATTTTTGAATTTTTCCAGAATGGAAAGTTAACTGTGGGTTAAATTTTGGTCTGTGAAACAAGTTGAAATCCTAAACAGCAGCACTAAATTCAAGGCAGTTCTAGCTAGAAATGGAAATTGGGAGATCTGGTCACCAGTTAAGTTTCCCACTCAGAACCATCATTATTGTTATATCATGTTTTCTTCCAGTTTTGTTGACATAAATTCTTATAAGGATGCATGTTTTCCTGGCTAGTTTCATAGAATAGTTTGGGTTAGAAGACATGTTAAAGATCATCTAGTTCCAACCCCCAACCCACGGGCAGGGACATCCCACTACACTAGGCTGCTCATGCCCCAATGCAGCCTGGCTATGAACACTTCCAGGGATGAGGTATCCACAACCCCCCTGGACAACTTGTTCCAGTGCCTCACCACTCTCACGGTGAAGAATTTCTTCCTAATGTCTAGTCTAAATCTGCTCCTCTCCAGTTTATAATCATTGCTTCTAGTCCTATCACTACAAGCCTTTGTGAACAGTTTCTCTCCAGATCTCACATAGGGCCCTTTCAGGTACTGGAAGATTAGTATAAGATCTCCTTGGAGCCTTCTCTTCTCCAAACTGTACAACCCCAACTTCCTCAGACTGTCCTTGTATGGGAGGTGCTCCAGCCCTCTGATCATCAAAGCCCTCCTCTGGACCCATTCCAACAGCTCCATATCCTTCTTATGTTTAGGATTCCAGAACTGGACATGATACTCCAGATGAGATCTCACAAGGGAGGAATAGAGGTGCAGAATCCCCTCTCTCGACCTACTGACCATGCTTCTTTTGATGCAGCCCAGGATACGATTGGCTTTCTGGGCTGTGAGTGCACATTGCTGGCTCATGTCAAGCTTTTCATAAACCAGCACCCCAAAGCCCTTCTCTGCAGGGCAGCTCTCAATCACATCATATCACATCATCCCCCAGCGTGTACTGAAGCTGTATATTGCCCAGACTTAGGTGCAGGACCTTGCACTTGGCCTTGTTGAACCTCATGAAGTTCTCACAGGTCCACTTCTCCAACCTGTTCAGGTTCCTCTGGATGACATCCTGTCCTTCCACTGTGACATCCTGTCCTTCCACTACATCCTGCTTTTGTGAGAGTGTGTTGTTGTTGTTGTTGTTATTTATTTGCTTGTCTGTCTTTGATTTGGATTGTCTGAGGCACTCGAAGAAAAAGACTGTGGGGACCTTTATAAACCTTCCCTTTTCTAAAACATTCATCTTGAAAATGATTGAACTATCTAGCAGAATACTCACCAGTATAAAATGAATGAATATACTATCAAAGAAAGAAGTATTGTACATACTCTGTCAGCTCATCACATCAAGCTGTTCTATGTCTCTGAAATGATGAGTGCCTGCTGTTTTTAAAGTATAAATCTATCAGTATCAGTTTATTTTACTAAAATGTATCATGAGAACATAATTTGATCTAAATTCATTGTGCAACTGCCTTTTTTCATCATGTGGTAGGGAAAGGGCAAATTCTCACAAACCATGCTATGAAATATCTCATTTGCAACTGAAATTCTTATGAAGACTCAAGTAAAGCATAATGTTTCTGATATGCTATTATTTAAAGGAAAATAATTACTGGTGATCTCCAAGGACTGGGTTTTTAATTTGGTTTTTAGTTACAGAATTTAATTAGAGGGGGTTTCTTATTCTGTAGTCCCAAACATCTTCTACTTAAAATATATTTAATGTATTTTTATTAAATTAAAATAAGTTTCTGAGGCAGTCCTAAAGGGTTAGGTTGTCAAACATCACACCTACTGTTGAACAGGTGAGATTAGCAGTTTTTTAAGAAAATGTCATTTGAAAACTGCTCACAGTTTTGTATTCATCTGATGCATAGAAATGTGTTAAGTTCCTTATTTCTTAAAAAAACTTTGAACTGTTCAGGGTTTCATGATTAAAATTTTGAACAAAAAAAGAAAAGAACTTACAAGAGACTTGCTATAAATATCAAGGTTTTTGTTATTTTCTATTTGATTTTGAGTTGAACTTGTGACTGCTTCATGGTGAGTGTATGCTATGATTATCATACTTAATGATCAGCAGAATTATTATCTGATGGACCTTCTTTTGCATGTCCTGTTGTTCATTTTTGTGAATTTAATTAAACAAGGGTGGGATTTAGTCATGATTGTGGTGGGGTTTGTTTTTTTTTCAACCATTGCATTCCAAATAACTAAATTTGAGCCACACTTTTAGATTTCCCTTCAGAATGTGAAGGAGCATGTGTCTAATTCTTTCTGATCTGCATGGAAATTATGCATTGTTAAAGCATAGCTCTCCCAGTAATAGAATCCACACTTTACATTACTTTTAAAATAAGCTGCCTTTAATGCCATCAAGCTGCCTTTCAATGTGCTTTCTGAAAACAGAGAGAGGTTTTTTGGTTTGAAAGTCTGAGAAAGGTTCAAAAAAGAAGGAAGAAAAAAGAAAAGAAACAAAGATGCTAAAAGTAACAGTAAAGTCCTTGTGCTTCAGAGGGTCATTGTTCTCAGAATCTTAACATATAAACTTTATTAAATGAAGGTTTTAAAGTACTTAATAGTATTGTATATCAGACTGAAAAATTACTTGTGTTCAGATTAAAAGGAATATAGGCTTGAATAAAGAGCTAATAGATCATTTTGCACAACATTAAACATCTTAAAGCTGGTAAGAATATTTGATGATGTAACACTTTTAAAGAACTTCAGCCTAAACAATTTATTAATCTATGCATTTTGCTAGATAATCACTATGAATGTAATTTTCATATTTTTATTTAGATTTTCTATATGTATACACATACGTGTACATATATATATATATATATATATATGGACTGAAAAATCTTCCTTTTTGTTAAGGCTATTTAGTTGGACAATGAATAATTTTGGATTTGAAGTTAATTGTATGAAATCAGTTTCTTTCCAAAGTGACTACATTCAATAAAGGACTTACCTTGAAAAAACAAACTTAATATTCTTTGCTTTTTTTTTTGTTTTAAAGTGATGACAAGGCCACAGTGCAGAATATAGAATCATAGGATCACATAATCACAGAGTCATAGAATGGTTTGAGTTGGAAGGGACCATATATCTATATATATATGTATATACAGAGTATCCTAAACTCTTGATGGTATTGATATGAGGGAAGTAACTCAAAAATTTTATTACTATTTAGGCTTGCTGATATCTATCCATATGTGTCTGCTTTTTTATATACATTCTGTATTACATAGAAAAATAGCCAGACTTTTTTCTCTTTATGTGCTGGTTTTTTTTTTTTCACAGCACCATTTAAATGTTGGTCAATGTAAGGGAGAGAAGTAAAAGCACTAGAACCTGATGTTTAATTTGATTTTTTTTTTAGTTTGGTCTTCTTCCACAGCACATTACTAAGGTCTATTGAAATTAATCTTTTATACTGTGTAAGCCCATTTCTCTAGCTTGTTGAGGTCCCTTTGTATGGCAACTGGACCTTCTGGTATACCAACCACTCTTCACAGCTTTGTGTCATCTGCAAACTTGCTGAGGCTACACTCTGTCCTATCAATCATCCAGATCATTACTAGGATTTTGGATAGGACTGGATCCAGTATTGACCCTGGGGTACACCACTAGTTAGCAGCTTCCAACTAGTTTTTATACCACTGTCTGGTCCCAGCTACTCAGCCCATTTTCAAACAACCTCACTCTAATGTAGGACTACTATGAAAAGAAATCTGAAATGCAGTCTTGGATTTCTGTCTAGAGCTTCTTACTGAAAAACATAAATACATGAAAATTTTTGCCATATGAAAGCATAATATTGTTGGACTGAAAAATCTTCCTTTTTGTTAAGGCTATTTAGTTGGACAATGAATAATTTTGGATTTGAAGTTAATTGCATGAAATCATTTCTTTCCAAAGTGACTACATTCAATAAAGGACTTACCTTGAAAAAACAAACTTAATATTCTTTGCATTTTTTTGTTTTAAAGTGGTGACAAGGCCTCAGTGCAGAATATAGAATCATAGGATCACATAATCACAGAGTCATAGAATGATTTGAGTTGGAAGGGACCTAATAGATCATCTAGTTACACCCGCTCAACCGTGGGCAGAGACTAGATTGCTGAAAGCCTAATCCAGCCAGGACTTAAACACCTCCAGTGATGAGACATCCATAACTTCTCTGCACAACCTGTTCCAGTGACTCACCACCCTCACTGTAAAAAAATTCTGCCTAATGTCTAATCTAAATCTACCCTCATTCAGCCTAAACCATTACCTTTCTTCCTATCACTACACTCATTAATAAAAAGCCCCTACTTAGCTTTCCTGCAGGCTCATTTTAAGTACTGGAAGGCTTCTATATGGCCCTCCACAGAGCTTTCAGACTAAACAAGAGCTTCAGACTAAACAAGCCCAGCTCTCAACCTGTCCTTGTATGAGATTGGCTCCAGCCCTCAGATCATCCTCATGTGCCTCCTCTGGGCTTACTGTAACAGATCCACACTTTCCTGTGCTGAGGACTCCAGACCTGAATGCCAGACTCCAAGTGAGGTCTCATGAGAGCAGAGTAGAAGGGAAGAATCACCTCCCTTGACCTACTGGTCATACTTCTTTTGATTCAGGTCAGGATACTGTTGGCTTTTTGGGAGGTAAGTGCACATTGCCAGATCATGTTGAGCTTCTCATCCATCAATACTCACAAGTCCTTTTCTTCAGGTCTATTCTCAATCCATTCTCTTCACAGCCTGTATTTGTACTTGGGATTGCCCTGACCTAGGTACAGGACCTTGCACTCAGCCTTGTTGAAAGGTAACATGCCCCATTCCAGTTTCTAATTGCATTGACCACTGAATATGAAGTGGCTGTAAAATGCTATAATCTTTATTTGGTCACAGTTTGCATGAAGTATTTATGCCTGAGTCAATGGTCTGAAAGTGTGCACCTAAGTTATCAATAAATACAGAAGTTTTGAAGTATTTGGAATGAGTCTTGTAAGGTCATTTTCATGTGGCAAAGCTGAAAAGTGGCAAGTAGCCTCTGCATAAGTGTTATTCTCATTTTTTATATTTCAAACCAGTTGGCAGTGTGCAGATTAACCAAACCAGGTGCAACACAACATATTAGGCATATATGCACCATTAAAAAATTTGATGATGTGATCATTTTGGAGGAAGCAGTGTAAAAATTGTGTCCATAATATGACTTTGAGAAGTGCAAAATTTCAGCTATGTCTCCAAAGAGAATATTATTTTACCTTAAAGGGAATCTATTTTTTTCCAACTGATTAAGGACTCTGTCACAGAATTGAGATTTATGTGTTTCTCTTCTGTATTTCTGTGCAGTGTACACTTAGTTAAATAATAATCCGAGTGATTTTTTTTAAGAAGTCGTTGAACCCATGCAGTCAAAGGGGTTCATTTTGGAAATTCGTTTTTGTTTTCTTTATTTTTCTTTTTCTCCACTCCCACTTCTCTTTCTTTCTGAATTTTGAGCCTGAAACAACATTTAAGTTCATATAAACAAATCCCAAAGAGGTATTTCCATTACGTATACACTATAATTCTTTGTCTGAAAATCATATAACATTTAGAAGCCAAGTATCCCTGATGTATACATTTTTGATTCCTTATCAACTCTGTTCATTCTATTAGATCATTCGGCTGTAAGAGACCTCCAGGGTCGTCAAATTCAGCATTGCGCTGTTGCAGGCAACAGCATTATACTAACCTTTTTATGAGTCATGCAGTTGGATCTTAAAATTAACTAGATGGGATTTGGGATAGGTTTTTTTTTCTCCTTTTCCCTCCACCAAGTTAAGATACTGCCCTAGCAACCGTTTCAGCTTGACAATGAACTGCTAAATGTTACAGATTTGTGATTTTGACCTAAAATTTTAGTCTACCAAACAATAAATGATGCCAGAATATCTCTGTGTAACCATATTGGAGTTTTGCATGGTTAAAGGATGTGTAAAATAAAATGACTGATATAGCCATATCAGGTAGCTCAGGACTGATGGTACAGTTACCTTAGGAGCACAAAAGCTTAAATTTATTAGTAAAAATCTCAATGATATTGTTGCTTTCCCATTTTTTAATATTATTTGATTGATTATATGCAGGAGTTGGACTCAATGATCCTTGTGGATCCCTTCCAACTCAGGACATTCTACGATTCTATGATTCTATGGTTGTATACGTCAGTTGTTGTGGCTTTCAGTGGATTTTATGTAGGTATAGTAAGAAAAGAAGGATTTTTGTCCACTATACATCTGAACAACAATCAGGCAGAATCTGGCATATACGTAATTAAATAATAAAGGTATTCTGGAAGTTGGACCTTTATTTTAAGGGCTTATTTTATGTAACATTTTAGGCACAAAATGCCCTTAAATCCAACAGGAATTTTCTCTTTTAACCAAAGCACTCAGGGGAACATCTGTATCTGCTCCATTTGTGGCATTGTTTCCTACTTTTCTACCACAAACATGGCTTCCTTGCCAACAACTGCTCTCTCTGAGTCAAACTCCATTTAGGTCAAACTCCATTTAGGTCAAACTGCAGTAGTTGTAAGGTGATTTTCCTGTGTACTAGCAGTCTGTTTCTCTTCTTTTTCTTTCTTGTCTAGAGAAATCCACAACCTCAAATGATGTGTAAAGACCATGGGAAATATATATGAAAATAAGAATGGAAGTGAAAATGGCAGTATTCTTGGTGAGGAATTCACTGATGTCTGACAGGAACCTGTGTCAGCAGGGGCATGGATCTGGGTTTGTCCAGACTCATGTACTCCTCAAAGTAGATTTAAATAAATTGAGCTTTAAACAAAAGCCAGGGTTTTAGCAGAAGGTAAGCAAGACAACTCAAATTTAAAGGCTGGAAAATTCACTCACTGTGTCAGTAAGAACAGAAATATAAACACAAATCTGCCCTTTCTCCTGAAACCCTTGCAGAAATTTTCAGTATGCTCAGTAGCTTTCAATGCTACAATAAGTCTTACGCTGCTCCTTTTAGTTCCTACACAACTTCAGTCTCCTTTGAGACATAGCTGCCTATTCCCTGCTGCTCAGTGTCTCACTATGGCAATCTCTTCTGTGTCTGCTTCATGCAGTCCTATCTTTCAAGTTTGTACACCAAAGGAAGGACCTCTTTCTTCTCCTTGTAGAGAATTTTATCTGACCCATTCTTTGTAGAAGGTTGTCTATATAAAAGAAATATACATATTGCTTCTAAGAAAACATGGGTCCTGTCCATATATGTAGTAAATAAGAAATCATGAGAAGGAGAGTAAACTCCAAGAAGCTCCCATACTTGTGATATAGATGTTTAGCCTCTTGGCCTGCAACTCAGCATGGGTTATCTGCTCTGGTAGTTTGACAAGTAAACAAACATAAAAATTTCTATTCGAATCACATAGAAATGAAAAGCAATGTTCCTGTCTTCTTTGATGCAGTAATACAGCTGTTAGAGTAATCACTCAAGTGGAGCACACTTGGGTTAAATTTTTGTTCTAGGAGAATCTTTATTTTCTCCAAGGTGAATGCTCTGAAAGAATGAAAAGTTTTTGGTGGATCAGTACTAACACTTAAAATTATTCTGTTTTCTAGGATATGAATACATATTACTTAGGTCAAAGAATAATTGGGAATAATCACACTTCATGGTTTAATTCTTGCCAAATGTGCAAATTAGAAGAGTCATCTGAATCCATTGTAGTGCAATTATAAAGCACTGCAATTTTCACTGCCACTTCCTATTCTGAGAAAATGTCATACATGATTATCCTGTGGCTGTTTAGTATAAGAGGAATGCCCAGTTCACGTGCAGCAACCAACTTAGTTCTGGTCATTCCTTGAAATAGATGCATAATCTATGCAAGATCTACACCTTCCACGTGCTTCAGAATAAGTTAGGATTAGTAGCAGGGAGTGCCTTTCATTCAAATAGATAAAAAAGGGAAAACATAAGATTTTAAAAGTTTTCTGTGCTTTAAAACATAAAAGGAATGCTATCAGTAATGGCTGCTTCTTTTCCCTATTTCCTTTCTCCAATTTTTAGTTCCATCAGTGATTCCTAGATCCAGTAGCATGAGTTCTCTGCTCAAGTTTTAATTCGATTCATATATGGTTTAGGATAGAAAGTTAGTGTGCTTTGATTGTTTGCACTGAAAGGAAAAGAATTGGAGAACATTTGGTTCATGTGCTATAGTCCTGAGGAACTCTTATCTAGTGTTGATCAAGGTTAGATTTTAATTTGAGTTTTCTCAGACACTAGGAGAATAAACACGTGTGTGTTCTCAATTCAGTGTCAAGACCAGATAAATTACCAGGTTTCCATCAATTTGGAATCAAAATTTTTCCATGGTTTTCACTGAAGTACTTAGTTTGATTCAGGATAAACTTAATTTGCTTTAAAATTAAGTCAGTTTCATTTCTGACTATTTTGTAAATGATATCAAATATATTATAGAAACAAAACCTGTGTTTTAAAGGAAGATTTATGGTCAATCAAAAGCCAAATGAAGGTAACATTCTTTTCCCTCCCAGTCTCCCAAACCAGAGGTTAGGGCAATCATTTGGTCCACAATAGATAGTTAAGGATTTAACCTCTTTGTAATTTAGAGAAGGAATTTGGACCAAAGCCTCTCTTCTTCTGAGAAGAGAGTGCCTCATCCACAGAATCCCATATGCAACAAGTGCTGTTTTGTCCACCCACCACTGTGTTTTCTTTCACAAATAAACTGTCCATCTGTGACCAGTTGTCTGATGACACACTCTCTATGCTTTGCCAAGTAGAAACCAAATGTTAAAGTCATTATGGCCAATTATCTTTACTTCCTCTAGGAGCGTGTCATGGTCACATATCAGTCCTAAGTTATACTTCTAGATAAATGAGCCAAGGAAATCTAGTGCAAATTATCCACAATTACCTGCTAGTAAAAATAATAAAATCTAAGTTGATCCTGTGGCCAGGGACTCCAACACCCAGTACTAGAGGAGATGTGCCCAGGATCCAATAGCTTCAATGGATCTGTGCATCCTGTGTGCTCAGCACACAGCTATCCCTTATCTGAAGAAAGAGGGTACCTGTTCTCCATTAGGCCTCTAAAGGTACAATATCCTGCTTCTCCACTCACAAAGGTGTAACTTAATTTGCCATACTGGAACATCCCAGGGAGAGTCCTACTGGAAATGATAACAGCTAATTGTTTCTGACTGTGTAGTACCTTGCAAATTTTACATTGGTTTCTCACAAAGGGGGAATGTCTTTGTCATAAAATCCCATTCACTCTCTCCTTCTGGACTAACATCCACTCTGGAGTCTTTTAGGATGCAGTTACTTTTGAGAGTATTTATATGGTATTTTCTGCTATCAATCCTTGTACTTTTCCAAATATAGATGACATATAGCTAGGGACAATCCAGATAAGTCTGTTTATTTTTTGTGTTGATTATATATTTCATCCTGCAAAATCTTGATAGTGAAGAATGAAGACTGAGATAGACTATTTCTCAAACTCTGTACCAGCCCCTCAAGGAGTAGACTTTGCCAATCTCTGTAATGAGTCTTTGGCAGACTGCAAAATTGTAGAAATATTACAAGTGACTGAAAACTGCATTAATTGTATTGAATGTTGAATGCAAAACAAATGCAGTGATGCTGGTCATTTGCAATTTGATTTAACTAAAGTCTGTTGATTCATAGCTTATTAGTATGCTGTGTATGAAAAGAACTAGCTGAGTAGATTTGTTCTGTTTGTCAGAGAAACTTACACATGAATAGAGTAGAATGGATAGGCTGGAAGAGCACCTGATTGTTTGCTAAATAGAACAATTAACAACCCATAGGGTCCCAAATGAATGTAAGGATTATTTTAGGACTATCTTTCTTAAGAAACAAACTGTGGGTGGGCTTTTCTTGCATTTTGATTATATGGGTGTTATCTACATTTCAGAAAGAAATATTAAAATTTCTCAAGTAAAATGTCATCTTAATAGGATGGCACAGAATTAATTTAGTAAATATAACCCTGCTTTTGATATTTGTGATTTTATATTTTTGTACACTTTATTTTGATTTTTAACAGCAGGATATTGACGTACATTGTCTTCATTTAAATACATACCTCAGGGCTGGAGTTTTTGTGGTTTTGTGCCTCTCCTCAGTCATTACTGTCTGCATCTGAACAGTCGGCTTTGAACTTTTAGCATAAATCTCTTCCACTAGAGGTATACTGGTACAATTATAACAGATGGTAACAGAAATAAGTGGTTATCTCAGTGGACCAGGTGCTTGAGAAAAATACATAGCACAGTATGCCAATGGATTACTTATTTATGAGTAAACACAATTCACAGAGAATGTAGATGGCTATTCAAATGAAGGCACTATATCTAACTGATTGAGAAGTGAATTATGGATCCACCATGTTACTGATTACAGCATTCTCTATATTAAGGGAAAGAAGTTCTAGCTTAAAAAGGCAGTGAAATATGAAATGAACAATAATTACCTGGTAATGTGATTATTAATTTTGTTTCTTTAATGCTGAAAGCTTTCAAATTTGTTCTTGCCTTTCATTGGTTGATAATTTTGCCCCCTTCCTCCTACCTCCATACTGTCTACCTACAACAAAGCACATGTATAAAGGATTCATGAGGTACAAGGCCAAGTGCAAGGTCTCACAGCTGGGTCAGTGCAATCTCAGTTTCAATACAGGCTGGGAAATAATGTGATTCAGATCAGCCCTGGGGAGAAGGACTTGAGGATACTGATTGATGAAAAGGTGGACATGAACCAACAATGTATTCTTGCTGCTAAAAAGCCAACCATATCCTGGGCTGCATCAAAAGAAATATAGCCAGCAGGTTGAGGGAGGTGCTTCTGCCACACTATGCAGCTCTGGTGTGACCTCACCTGGAGTACTGCGTCCAGCTCTGGGGTCCTCAGAACAGGAAGGGAATGGATCATAGAATCATAGAATTACCAGGTTGGAAGAGACCCACCAGATTATCGAGTCCAACCATTCCTATCAAACACTAAACCACGTCCCTCAGCACCTCATCCACCCATGCCTTAACCACCTCCAGGGAAGGTCAATCAACCACCTCCCTGGGCAGCTTGTCCCAGTGCCCAATGACCCTTTCTGTGAGAATTTTTTTCCTAATGTCCAGTCTAAACCTCCCCTGGCAGAGCTTGAGGCCATCTGTTAGAGTGAGTCCAGAAGAGGGTCACAAATATGATTAGAGGGCTAGAGCACTTTTAACGGTCCCTTACAACCTAAAGCATTCTATGATTCTATTAGTTTATGATGTGTTTGTAGTTACACAAGTGTTTCAGCAGGACCTCTGTCCCTTTCTCTTGAAATGAAGTACAGTAAGAAAAAATAGATTACCTATGTTTTTATATGCATGTGAAATACTGTTAGTATTTCCCTTCAATCATTTCTCAACTTTTGCCAGAAAGAAATAGATAAATATGGTTTCAGAACAAAAATCACAAAAGGTATTTCCTGAGTTACAAGACTACATTAAGATGCAGATGCCTTCTCTTTATTGTTTCTGTGCTAAACAGTGACAAACATGCTATGTTATTCATGTTTTAATCTAAAAATTAATTTTGTAAGAGAGGAAATGCAAATTGGAAATATGGATGCAAAAGAGCCTTTGCTTATTAATACCCAAATTGCAAATGACAATATCTCCCATTAGTAGCCCAATATGGAAATGTGGTATTATTTTTTAAGTTATTGTGTCTATCTTCCCTAGTATGTTCCCTCTGGAAGAAAATACTTATTTTTCTTTTAAGAATGTATATTACGCAAATAATTTGGGAAAGAAACAATATGTAAAATATTGTTTTGGTCCTAATCTCCCTAAAATCATAAAGCAGAGAAGATATATATTTTACATAGTTAGATCCTAGAAAATGATCACCCACCACTGTTTTTGGAGAATTTGAAGTAGTTTATGTTATTGTGCAACAATTACTTTTAAATAATGGGAAAACTATTGTTGTTTTTTTTTTCCACAGTGTAGGCTCAAGTCTTAACAATGGAACTGTAGCTCATTGTCAAGTATTGGGAAGTCGTATAATAATGACTGCATTGCTTTCTCATAATTTCTCATTCCTGGATATTGCCTGATGTCTAGCAATACTTGGGGTGGCTTACGGTATTTGCTTCTTAGAAAAATGATGCAGTGGGAGGCTCTAGGGTCTGCAGAAATGTAGTGGAAGACTGAAGCCTTGAGCTTGTGTGTTTCTTTTGTTTCTTTCTCATCACACAATGGAAAAGAAATCATATACATCCACCATTTGTGGTTCCTCATGGGCCTTCTGAGAGCAGCAAAGACATTCTTGTGATTCTCCAGCAGTGATTCTGTGAAGTGCATGACAGAATTTGGACTCCCATATTTTAATCATATTCGTGCTTATTGTGGTTTAGCAAGGATTTACAAGTGTCACTTCATGTCAGATTCATAAATTACTGTAAACCACATGATACCTTCCAGGTTTTAATGTGCAATTAGTAAGTCTAGTCTCACAGAAAAATTAGTAAAACACAATATTCTATTACTCCCTGAAGAATCTTCCTTGTTTCTTTCCAAAGACTGTCTGAATTTATTTTTGTCAATTTTCCTCAAAGACTGCTGCTATATTTATCTACATCACTTACGTCCTTTCTCTCAGCTAAAGACTTCCAGATATTCTGCTTCCATTCACTTTTTTTCTGTAACTAGATATGAATTATAAGATCAACACTTCATTCTATTGCAGAAACTTCTAACTAATCTAATACTCCTGACATGGTATGTATTCTAGAATAATCAACTCTAACAATGCAAAACTTAAAACACCTCAAGCCAGGACTTAAACTAGTATAATAGATCAAAGATTTAATGAAAATGATGGAAACTTACTTTTTTTTAAAATAACAACTAAGAATCTTGTTTTCTTCCTTTTATTTTTAAGACCTTTTACCTGTGGTGCAGGTATTTCCCTGTGGTCCATGAAGAGGACCACATTAGAGTAGAATACTCACTACAGTCTATGAAGAAATCCACAAACAAGAAGGAAGATTTGCTCTGCAGCCTGTGGAAAGGGCACACTGGAGCACAGTAAAATAGAGATAAGGAAAAACCAGCAGGGATGAACCATTATGGAATGACCACAAACCCCGAGCCCTCATCAACCTGAACCACTGGGAGGGTGAGAGAGGAGATGGAGGAGTTGGGAATGAAGGAGTGATGTTTAGTGTCAGAAGAAAGCAGGGGTGTTTGGAAAGAGTGTATTTTAGTTTTTATCTTTGTTTCTTATCATCTAACTCAAATTTGGAATACATTAAGTTAGTTTTCTCCAAAGTCAAGTCCATTTTGCCTGTTATGGTAATGGGTAAATGATTTCACTGTCTATATCTTGACCCACAAGAGAGAAAGAAAGAGAGAAAGAAAAAAAAAAGAAAGGGAAAAATATTAGGAACCAAAAACCACAACAAAAAAAACCAAAAGCAACAATAAAATATGTAATATCATCAAAAAACTCTTCAGTTCAAATAAGCTGAGATATTTCAAGGTGTTGTCCTGCACTCAGGAGTCATCTGTTACTGACAGATTTGCTTATATACAGCAAGGAAAAAGGAAACCATTAATTTGGGGGCAGAAAAATGAATCTTTTTGTTTTCTGCATTTCAAGGATAGCTATTCTTATGATACTGATCAATATTCTTATGATACTGGTGAATATTCTTATGCTCATCAATAAATACAAATAAGAGTAAGCAATAGAAAAAAATTTAAAAAATGAGCCAATGGAAATAAAACAGGTATCATGTTATAAGAGGTAAAATCATGTAAACCATGATATCATGTGCTTAAGTAATATGTGATGCTTCATCTTCAGCATAATCGATGCAGCCATGAAACACAGAGAAAATAAAAAGCCATCTGGTAGAATTTAAAACTGCGTAGTTTTTTTCTTGGTATTTTTATTACTATAGGTAAAAAATTATGTATGTAAACTGTCTCCTTGGACACTCCTTTGTTCATGTCTTCCAACAGATCATAGCTAACATGATGATTACTTCCATTTACCTTTGGTTCCTCTGCTCCATTGCTACTAAAACCAAGTTTGGAATTTACATTAATTTCCTGTTAAAAGGTAACTTATTTTCCTCTTCACAAGAATCCTTACTGCTATTAAACCTTCATTTTCTTTATAGAAAAAAAAGACCATTACTTAAGTTAAAATGGTAGAATACCCTCACAATAATATGAAACAAAATCTTGATGAATGCCAAATAAGCAAGAAAGATGCATTTGTGGTTGCATCTAGAAGAAGTAGAATCCAAAGGCATAGAGCGAAATATGTCTCTGAGGGCTTCTTTATAATGAGATAAAGAATCAGAACAATGATTACAGTAATTCTGATCAAAATACTTTCCTGGATTCTAGGAAGTTTGCATAAACCCCATTAGCAGTAGCAATTAAAATTTCTAATGCTACCGTCCACTATTTAGTTCCATCATAATTGGCTTAACTCAAAACTCCTACAAAAATCAAAGAGAGATTCTGCAGGTCCTTAGTGGCTATCCTGCTCTCATTCATATTTAAGAGACACTGAAACAATAGTGCTCTGTCTTCTTGTCTTTGTAGCATAAATACATACTGAGGTTTGGAGTCTGAAAGTCAAAAAAATGTCCCACAGAATGAGTTTATCAATAACTATTGCCTTATTATTATGTGTGCCTGATACGGATCACATGCCACAGTTTACTATCACTTTCTTTCTCTCCATCTCTCCATACTCTAGGTTAGCCAGTTCCACATCAGTATAGCAATACAAAATAACATCACTTGTTAGGTTTTGATGGGACTTGAACTACTACTGCAGGTAGCAGTCTGCTACTGAAAGAGGACAATAAGCAATATACTTAGGTTATCACGCTTCAGAGTTTTTACTGCAAGGGAAAATAATCATGAAGCTGTAATTATATGAAAATTCAGCAAATTTATATTTTCTTACAGAGTATATTACATGCTTATTCAAAATAACTTCCAGATGCTGCAGAGAAAAAGAAAAAGTATTGCTGAATAACAAAATTGCTGAAATTTATAGAAATAGAAATACACCAAACTGAATAAGTGTAAAAGATCAGTGTTACTTGCAATTTACTTTTTGCAACAGCAAGATATATCCTTGAACATACATGGGACCTGATGAAATGCATCCCGGAGTCCTGCAGGAATTGGTAGATGTGGTTGCCAAGACACTCTATGATATTTGAAAAGTCATGGCAATCAGGAGAAGTCACTGCTGACTGGAAGAAGGGTGATGTTGTACCCGTTTTTGTTAAGGGCAGAAAAGACAACCCTGAGAACCACCTGCCTGTCAGCCTCACATTTGTGCCTGAGAAGATCATGGAACAGATCCTCCTAGAAGACATGCTAAAGCACAGGGAGGGACATGAAGGTGATTAATGGCAGTGAGTACAGCTTCACCAGGGGTAAACCCTCTATGACTAACTTAATGGCTGTCTATGATGGGGTAACCTCAGCAGTGGACACGGGTAAACTGATGGATGTGATCAATCTAGACTTCTGTAAAGCCTTTGACACGGTCCCCCACAACACCCTTCTCTCTAAATTGAAGAGATATGGATTTGATGGGTGGACGATATGGTGGATAAGAAAGTCATTGAGTGGTTGTATTCAGAGAGTAGTAGTCAGTGGCTTAAAGTCCAGACAGAGATCTGTGACAAATGGTGTCCCTCAGGAGTCCGTACTAGGATCGGAGCTGTTTAATATTTTCATCAATGATACTGACAGTGAGACTGAGTGCATCCTCAGCAAGTTTGCAGATGACACCAAGCTGAGTGGTGTAGTTGCCACACTGGAAGGATGGGATGTCATCCAGAGGAACCTGAACAGGCTGGAGAAGTGGGCCTGTGAGAACCTCATGAGGTTCAACAAGGCCAAATGCAAGGTCCTGCACCTGAGTCTGGGCAATCTGCAGCTTCAGTATATGATGGGGGATGAAGTGATTGAGAGCTGCCCTGCAGGGAAGGACATGATGCGGGTGTTGGTTGATGAGAAGCTTGACATGAGATGGCAATGTACGCTCACAATCCAGAGGGCCAATCGTATCCTGGGCTGCATCAAAAGATGCGTGGCTAGCAGGTCAAAGGAGGGGATTCTGCATCTCTATTCCTCTCTAGTGAGACCTCATCTGGAGTACTGTGTCCAGTTCTGGAATCCTCAACACAAGAAGGATGTGGAGCTGTTGGAATGGGTCCAGAGGAGGGCTACAAGGGTGGTCCGGGGGCTGGAGCACCTTCCATATGAGGACAGGCTGAGAGAGTTGGGCTTGTTCATCCTGGAGAAGAAAGGCTCTGAGGAGATTTTATACTAATCTTCCAGTACCTGAAAGAGGTCTACAAGAAAGCTGGAGAGGGATTGTTCATAAAGGCTTGTGGAGATAGGACTAGGGGCAATTTAAACTGGAGAAGTGCAGATTTAGACTAGACATAAGAAGGAATTTCTTCATGGTGAGAGTAGTGAGACACTGGCACAGGTTGCCCAGGGAAGTTGTGGATGCCCTATCCCTGGAGGTGTTTAAGACCAGGTTGGATGGGGCCTTAGCCAAACAGATCTAGTAGGAAGTCTCTGCCCATGGGAGGGGGATTGGAACTAGAATATCTTTGAGGTCCCTTCCAATCCTAACTATTCTGTGAATCTGTGATTTTATGGTATAATCATTAAATGATAAAAACCAATTTCTGTAATACAAGGCATAATATTACATCACCAACCATTAGTCAAAGCTTAGGTTTTCTTTTTAGTTTTCTTTTTTAAGAGTAATTCTTTTTTTCAAACTATTCTGAATGGCAACCATCTTCAGGTATACCTAATGGTTTCCATTTTTCAAGACACTTTCTTCCACAGGACAAATTTCATTAATACTGGAAAAAAATTAAAAGAATCTCTTTCAGAGAAATGAGACTCCTTCACAATCTTTCTTCTTTCTATTTTAAACTCCTTCTCCATGTGTGTTAAAAAACCCAAAACAATATAGCCCAAAACACTGCATCCTATTGCTGTTGTCCATTAAGTCTTGCCATTCGTCCTTTTCTCCAGCCCAGGTGAAACTACTGAAGCCAAGTGAAGCCTCACTCTTGCTTGTCACTCAAAAAGGAACAAAAAAATGCCATTCAACAAAATTAACCAGAAAAATCCATGGATTGTACAGTCTTTCTTAATATATTATTCTCAGTGCTGCTACGACAAAAGTTTTTTCTGACAGATCTTTTTCCATTAAATTGATGGCTTCACTTCAGATTGCTGAAAGTGAATTTTAAGTAACAGTCTCCAGGAACATACAGTAAAAAGTGGAAGGAATAAAGAAAAAAGTTAATAATGTATTTCTGTGGATTTTCAAAGCCTTTATCTTTACCATTACTCATGTGAGGGTTAACCACTCATTACCTAGTCACCTAGCAGCTGTAAATTGTCAGCACTGTAGAATCATAGTATCATAGAATCACTTGGATGGGAAAGACCTTAGAGTTCACCAAGTCCAACTGTACCTGTCCACTATTAAAGTATATCCTTGTGCACATAATCTGCCTATCTTTTAAATACCTCCAGGGATGTTGACTCAACCACTTCCTTGGGCAGCCTGTTCTGGTGCCTGATAACTTTTCAGTGAAGAATTTTTTCCTAATGTCCAATCTGAACCTCCCCTAGCACAATTTAAAGCTTGTTCTATCACCTGTCACTTGAGAGAAGATACCAATACCCACATCTCTATGACCTCCCTTCAGGTAGTTGTATACTGTAATAAGGTCTCCCCTCAACCTCTTTTTCTCCAGGCTAAACAACCCCAGTTGCCTCAGCCACTCATCTCATAGGACTTGTTTTTCAGCCCCTTCACTGGCTTTGTTGACCTTCTCTGGACATGCTCCAGGACCTCAATGTCTGTCTTGTAATGAGGGGTCATAACTGAACGCAGTATTTGAGGTGTGGCCTCACCAATGCTGAGTACAGGCACAATCAGTTACCTAGTCCTGCTGGTCACAGTACTTCTGATACAGTCCAAGATGCTACTGGTCTTTTTGGCCACCTGGGCACACTGCTGGCTCATGTTCAGTTGGCTCTCAACCAACACCCCTAGGTCCTTCTCCACTAGGCAGCTCTCAAGATACCCTACCCCAAGCCTGTAGTGCTGCACAGGGTTGTTGTGTCCAAAGTTCAGGACTTTGTTGAACTTCATCCTGTTGGTCTCAACACATTAATCCAGTCTGTTTACTCTGTAGAGCTTCCCTACCCTCAAACAGATTAACATTGCTTCCCAGATTAGAATCATCTGCAAACTTTCAAAGAGTACACTCAATCTCTTCATCCACATCATCAAGTTATTAGAACAGAACTGGACCCAGCACTGAGCCCTGAGGAACACCACTTGTGACTGACTTCCAACTGGATTTAACTCCATTTTCCATGAGTCTTTGGGCCCAGTCATCCCACCAGTTTTTTGCCCAGCAGAGGATATTCCTGTCTAGAGCAGCGACAGACAGTTTCTCAGGCAGAATGCTGTGAGAAACAGTGTCAAAGGCTTTACTAAAGTGCAGGTACACTATATTCATAGCCTTTCCCTCATCCATTAAGCAGGCAACCTTGTCATAGAAGGAGATCAGGTTGGTTTGGCAGGACCTGCCTTTCATAAACCCATGTTGACTGGGCCTGATTACCTGATTGTCTTGGATGTGCTATGTGATAGCACTCAAGATGACCTGCTCCATGACCTTCCCTGGCACAGAGGTCAGAACGACAGGTCTGTAGTTCCCTGCATCATCCTTACAACCCTCCTTGTAAATGGGCATAATGTTTGCCAACCTTATTACACCACAACCTCAACCACTAATATCATATGCACTCTTTTAAGTTCTTAGTGGGCACATAAATAATAGTTCACTTATTTATTCACCTTGTGCCATTACAAATCTTACTTTACTGGCTTAGTGCAAGGGCTAGGAATCATAAATATATTTCTGTAACTCACTTTACTTGTACCTGTGACGTTCTCCAGTATGTTTATTCAGACTGTTAGTATTATCACATCTCACTGGTTAGGAATTTTAGGCAAAATATTTTGTTGTCCTGCCATTCACTTCATGTTGAATAAACAAGGATATATTGGAAGAGAGACTTATTCTGTATATCTATGTATTATACAGCTTTAGGAATTCTGAATAAAACACCCAAAAGTTGCAAAATAGGATGTATTTCTTATTAGTCATTATTCTATATATGAAATTACTATAGAACAAAAAGAATAATACTCACAACAAATCCCCTGCAATGAATAGTATACTTTTCTCACTGTAAGAACTATGACATGTAAATATAGCTATAAATACAAATATGAATATAAATATCAGTGCATGGCTTTGTTTCTCAGTATGTCTCCTGTATCTTGCCTTCTTTTTCTTTCTACTGTATTTTCTTTCTTTCAAGATACTCTCCTTCTCTCACCTCCTCATGGACTGAGGTAGGATCCTTTTTTCTATGGAGGTTTTCTTGGTTAGATAGTTCTGATCTTTGCACCTGTCTGGTATTATTACTTTTCTTCCCTGAGCCATTGCAGAGCATGCTCAGACAGCAGTTTCTGTGTCAGCCTTTTCCCATAATCTCCTGCCTCTAATGGCAACTAGTAGCTTCTGAAGCATCAGATGAAAAAATGATCACAAGTGAGGGAACAATATTTTACTCCTCCCTGAGGCACAATTGCTGTGATTAGCTAGGTCTGCTTGAATGTTCAACTGCATGATGCATCTGTTTCCTGAAAAAAAAAATATAAACACAAAACTTCAAAATGCTGCTCAACCATGGATGCCCTGTAGCAAAGCAGCAAAAATCGTGAGTAGCCCTCTAAGTGTCAACCTAAGGTGTGGTGGTGGCTCATCTCTATTCACATACCATTACATGAGGCTTGAAATCAGATGTAGAAAAGAATTTTTTACAACCGCGTGTGTGTGTGCGCATGGTGTGGGTGTGCTACTCTCTCTATGCCTGAGACAATTTTTTAAAAAGTACTTTGTAAAGTAAACTTGCTAGATATAGACATTGGCCAATGAAATATAGCTGCAGCCAATGTTAAGTTTGAAATGCTGAACAATCGATATCACAACTGGTTTATAAGTTAATAAATAAATATCATTATATAAGTTTTCTTTTGTGTTAGAAACAGAAAGACAGTATCTCTAAGCATGGACTTCTACTAATAGTTTGATCTAAATACATAAATTATGTTAAACTATACAATATAAAAAAGAGCAGCAGCACTTTGTGCTGGTATCAATCATCAATGGGATGAAATTTAACAAGAACAAATGCTTGATTCTGCACTTAGGATGGGGTAATGCTCAGCAGAAGTAGAAAATGGGAGAGGAGTGGATGGAGAACAGCTCTGCAGAAAGGTATCTGGGGCTGCTGGTTGATGTCAGGCTCAGTAAAAGTCAGGAGTGTGCCCTGGCAACAAAGGGCATGCTGTATCCTAGGGTGCATCAAACACATAACCAGCTGATCAGAAAAAAATTACTATCCTGTCTGGCTTCACCTCGAATATTGTGTGCAGTTCAAAACTCTGAAATTTAAGAAGGATGATAAGGCACTTGAATGCACCAAAGAGCCAAGTCATAAATGCCCTTACCTTGTTCTCTCAATGCACTCAATTAGGTATCCCAAAAATTTCAACTGAAAATTTTATTGATGACAAAAAGATGGACATGTGTCAATCCTGGAGGACTGGGGAAGTTCCTCTGGACTGGAGGCTGGCTGATGTTGTGCCCATCTATAAGAAGGGGCACAGGGAGGATCCGGGAAACTACAGGCCTGTCAGTCTGACCTCAGTGCCAGGGAAAGTCATGGAGCAGGTGATCTTGAGTGCTATCATGAGGCACTTGCAAGAGAACCGGGT